>JAOTRH010080252.1:0-13779 GCA_034768845.1 Heliamphora exappendiculata
CGCGACTGGGCGGTGAGAGGGCAGGGGTGGCGACACCCTGTGTCGTCGCGGTGATGTGGCCGGTGGTGCCCCATCACGGCGACGACGCCGAAAAAAATACTACAGGCTACAGGAACGTTGCTCTGATACCGTGAAGAAATTGAGAAGAGAAAAATAACTGTATATTTTTTGTGTATTAAAACTGTACAATATATGGCCCATTTATTTATAGGCGAATAGGAATAAACAATAAAGAAAATCAAATCAGGATAAAATCAATCTAATTAATCTAATATTCTAATCAATTTAATATTCCAACATTCCCTAAATTCACACCCTTGTAATGCTTCCCCATAAAGGCACCACCACTGCCGCCTCCTCCTCCATCACCGTCTCCATATCAGGCGACGATTTTCGTGGTGAGCCATTTTTTGCCAAATCCCTAATCTTCATCGCAAACTTCCCCCAAAGCCGCCGCAAACTACCCTTATTGATGGTTTTCCATGGTGAGCCATTTTTTTCCAGATCGCTGGTTGGATTGTTGGTTTTGTTGGGTGGTTTTGGTGCCGCGTGGGTGGTGTTAGGTGTTTAGCGGTCGTAGTGGCGAGTGGGAGGAAATAGAGAGAGGGGGTGGGTTGTTGTGCTGGTTCGACACGGCGCCGAAACAGAAGCCACCACCGTGAATGTAGAAGATGATGGGGAGGTTGGTGGCGAAAGCAGTGACGGCGGCAACAAATATCGGCACACAAATGCCAGATTTGGCCAGATATGAGCTCTTTCTATCTCTCACTCTCTCTCTCTCCCTCACGCACACAAACGTTGGTGGTTTCCTGACATTGCTGCTATTTATGGGTGGTAGTTTTCGATGGTGAGTTTTGGGCGGTGGTGGTTCAGACCGTTCAGTGGTTTATGAGTGGTGGTTTGTGGTTTGTGGTTTATGGGTGATGGTTCGGTGGTTTGTGGGTGATTTCCGGTGGTGATTTGTGGGCAACGGTAGTATACGAGTTATTTTTGGTGCTTTTGGGTGATGGTTGCTGGTGGGTGATTTTAGTGGTATTGGTGGTCTTGGGTTTTGGTGGCTTTGGTGGTATTGGTGATTTTTGTGGTGATTTTGGTTTTGATAGTATTGGTGGACATCTGATGTATAATGGTCTATTAAAAATTTTTGTTAAACTCTGTTAACGAACAAGAAGGAATTTGTAACTTCTGATACTTTAAGTTTTTTTTTTCTGTAGTTGACATTAATTTAGGGGAGGTAATGGTATTTTATCTTTTTTCTAACAAAAAAATGGGGCTAATGCCCAATCATGAGAACACAAAATAGTAAGAATTATTTAAAATTAAAAATATTGTCTCAACTTTGTTTATAAGATTAAAGACAAATGCCAACTTATTAAGGCTCCGTTTGTTTTGATGAAAAATATTTTTTTAAAAAAATTATTTTCAAGGGATGTTTGGTAACGACTTTGAAAATAATGGTGCTAGTACATGTCATAGTGTTAGAATTTATGGCAATGGTGGCAGTGGTGACAGTGACTCTCGAACTCTCGGGATTTCGAGATCTCAAAACTTTAGGACCTCAAGATCTCAGACTTCTAGGACCTCGGACCCTAGGACTTTGGACCCTCGAGACCCCATATCCCCATGACCTTAAGACCTTAGAACCCGGGTTGGGACCTTAGGATGTCGAGACCTCTGAAATCCCAAGACCCTAGAACCCCCGGGACCTTAAGATCTGGAGGCCCTTGAGGCCCTCGAAACCCATAAAATCTGAAAATTTGGACTCCTGGTCCTTGGATCCAGGACCTTGTGAATCCTAGACTAGTGGTGCTAGTGATATAATGGTAATGTTGGCCATGGTGATAGTGGTGCGATGATAAAGGTGAAAATATTTTTTGCCATAAAAAAAGTAAAAAATGATTTCCACCAAAATAAACTTATTTTTCATTAACTAAGAAAATATTTTTTATTAACTTTTAATTTCTATCATACCAAACACCACAAGATGTGAAAATATTTTATGAAAAAAAATATTTTTTTGTTAAAACAAACGGAACCTTATTGTGTATGAAACTTTTTTATTTATTGTAACATTGCATAAATAATGACACATAGTTGACTTTTTTTGTTTTTGTTTTAGACTGATCTCAAATTTCTAGCATTTTCATTGGCACCCAAACTAAAATTTCCATGAAACTACCATTTTCTATTAAATTTCATGAATTGAACTTGATATTTTATATATATAATTTGTTAATAGTTATAAAATAAGCTAATAAAAAAATATTAGATTTCAACAAAGCATGGTAGTTTTTATTCTCTCTTTAAAAAATTATGAGGTTAAGCTTTAAAAATACAATATGTCATTCAAAATAAATACAAAAATTCATATTTATGCACATTATCTCCTCTTATCTATTTCTAAACTAACAAAGTATATAGTAATCTTCACGGGACTAACATACAAAGGGAGGAGCATACCGTAGAAATCTTGCATTTGAACGATTGTTGGCTTTTTCAGCTGACCTAACTCAACCTCTTGCTCCGTAGCGCTATGTATTGTAAGTGACCCAAACTTGCACTTCACTCAATTCCAAAGGAATGAATGGGAGACAGTCTACTTTTCTAATCCAATTTCTTTTCTACGAGCTATCTTCCGCGAGCTACTTTCTTGCAGTCAAGGAGGTAGAAAGCGTAGTCAAGTAGAGTAGCTTGACCAAACAAATTAACTTAATACATATTCAAAATTATATCTTTCGTGTTTTATATCTACTTATATATTTTATGGTATTCTATATTCATCAATTTATTTTTTAACAATCAAACAAACCCTAAGAAAATATAAGGATCTCTTATGTTATTTCCATCTTAATTTTCAGGGGGCAGCAACTACGTGCTACGTGGCACTCCACCCAAGTTTGAAGGGTGTGAGTGGAAAGTATTTCCTGGACTGCAACGAATTCCGCCCAAGCAATCTTGCAGGAGACAAGGAGTTGGCTAAGAAACTCTGGGATTTCAGCAACAAGTTGGTTAATGCGGCTTAAAACCTCCAAAATAAGTCAAGTTGCTTTACTTATTGTCGTTTTGAATGAACTGTCGAATTCTGTAAAGCTCTCTGGAGAATTTTTAGCTCTGCTTTGAAGAATCTTTTATTTTTTAATTAAAATTTCTTACTTTTTTAAGTTACTCTTGTTTACTCTTGTTGAGACGAACTAAAAAAAAATAAAAAAATTTTAATTTTAAAATAAAAGAAAATATAAATATGCAGAAGGACTTATTTTTTATCCCAAATTAGGGCTACAAATCTTTCTCTCACTCTCTCCACAATAAAGTTGCTTTTTTGTTATGGTTTGTGTTGAGAGACATGCATGGTGATGGTTTAACTAAGCTTATGTTTGAACTAAAAAGTTTTGTAATTTTTTTTGGAGTTTTTTTTATATTTTGATTTAAATTTTTTATTTTTTTGATTCTTTGTGATGAGAGGATTCTAAAAATTTTACTTTTACTTTTTCGTTTTCTCATAACGAGAAAAATTTAAAAAGTACATTTATTTGGACTAATTTTAAAAAAATTCATTAAAAATGAAAAAAAATTACAACAAAAAGCTAGTTTAAACACAAGCTAAGTCAAATTCCTTTGTGTTAATTTCGTTTTTAATGAATTATCGAATTTTATAAACCTATCAGAAGATGGTGTAACTATCCTTTAAGCATAAGTTATAAGTAATTAATTAAAAGTGTAAACTTATAAGTTTCAAATAGTAAAATTTATATTTTTTTGATTTTGAATCAAAAGTACAAATAAAAATTTATAATTATATTTTTTTAAATATTCATAATTTCTTTTTTGAGTTATAAGTTAAAAACTAAGGAGTTGTTTGATAGGCGTTGTAAACCTTGAATTGAACTATACCAATCATGTTTGTTTTCTCAATTTCTGAATAGACGATTAGTTCTTACGTACTAATCATCCCACAATTTAGTTGGATTGGCAAACCTTGAGAAGGGTAGGTATTAGTAGTCAGTCCAACGACATTGGAACTTCAATTACCACTGTACCCTCAAATTTCATCTATTCTATTATATAAAAGAACACATGAGTTTGGTGAAGCTTTTTTAGTTACCAAAAATACCCCAAAACTAATTTAAAATTTTCATTAACTGTGTTTTCTTCAAAAATAATTAAGAGTTATAAATAAAAAAACACATATTATAAATCTTTTTACAATCTCATACTCACGTTAGCACGTTGCTTTCAAACCAACCAGCAACCGCTACTTTCGAAATGAAAATCAAAACCTGTTAAAGAGGTACTAAATTAGTAGATTGTAAATAAACATATTACCAACCATTGTTTCTCAATTTGCATCAAAATTTGTTGCCAAACGTTCACAATTCTTGAACAAAAGGCTAAAAATTTGCAATTACATTCTTAAGGTTAAACCATGAAGTCGCCAGCCATAAACTTGAGTATGAGTATTGAATGTGAGTTTATGTTTTGTTTTTCATTCAAAATTGACACTGTGATTGTTGGTGCAGTTTGTTAAAATTTTATAAAGACACCGAGAAAGAAATGAATACGCATAATGGTCTAACACTATATAAGAGAACACATGAGTTTGGTGAAACTTTTTTAGTTACCAAAAATACCCCAAAACTAATTTAAAATTTCTATTAACTGTGTTTTCTTCAAAAATAGTTAAGGGTTATAAATGAAAAAAAACGCTTATTACAAATCCTTTCACAATCTCATACCCACGTTGGCATATTGCTTTCAAACTAACTAGCAACCGCTACTTTGGAAATGAAAATCAAAACTTATTAAGGGAATACTGAATCAGTAGATTGTAAATAAACGTATTACCAACTACCGTTTCTCAATTTACATCAAAATTTGTTGCCAAATGTCCATAATTCTTGAACATAAAGTTTAAAATTTGCACTTGCATCCTTAAAGCTAAACCAAGAAGTCGTCAGCCATAAACTTGGGTATAAGTATTGAATGTGAGTTTATGTTTTGTTTTTCATTCGAAATTAACACTGTGATTGTTTGTGTAGTTTGTTAAAATTTTACAGAGACAGAGAGAAATGAATGAAGACGCATAATGGTTTAATACACAAAGATTGAATTTTGTTAAAAATGTAATGACAACAAATTGAAATTTATATGGTTTCTTTAGTTACTTCATCTACGAAGAGAAGTAGTAGATAGTTATAGAAAAAGAAATTTTAAAATAGAGCACCATTTGCAATGGAGAGAGAGAGAGAGAAAGAGAGAGAGAGAGAAAGAAAGAAAGAATTATTAAATATAACTCCTTAATCGAAAATGTACTTTCAAAACATCTCTCTCTCTTCATTTAATAAATAGTTGAACTCTCCTTTTGTGATGAATTTTCGATGAAGTGATGTTACACCAATTGCCAGTTTGTTTTGATTTTTCATTCAATCCTGCAAGGTAGAACGTTCATCCCTCTCTTTGCTCTTAACGTAAATTCATATACATTCTTTGTTTACGATGCATTTTTAATTCTTTATATTTAGAACCGACTATAATATTAAATAAATTATATTAAATATTGTACAAAAAGAAAGTTTAAAAAACATATTATTTCTGCGCAATTGTAGTCTATCTCGTTGAGGAAAAAAAATTCATACTAAAAGAAAGTTGGTCTGGCATGCTTTGAGACTTTTTTTCCCTCTTTTTTTTTTTTTTGGTTTACATTTTCATGGCTGGGTTGTTTTTACTGAGACGCTCTTCTTGGTTTAATTTCCTCTTCTTCTTTTTTGGTTTTACATTTTTATTTGGGTTGTTTTTTTTCGTTTAATTCTTGTTTTTTTATATTTTTATTTCATAATTTTCCCATGAATTTTGTATTATATATAAAAATTCTATTTTATTATAAAGTTTGCATTTTAAAAAAATTCTATTTTAAAAAAGAAATCTGTTCTACACATTCAAAGTTCTAGAGTCTGAAGGCATCAACTAAAAACTTGGGTACGAATATTGTATGTGACTATGCGTTTTTTTTTTCCTTCATTAAATTAAAATTTTTTATTGTTGATGCAATATTTTAATCATGTCAATTTTTTGTTGTATATTATTTTTAATATTTAAAATTAATGCCATCTACATATGATTTATTTAATGAGTAATAATTAAAAATAGTTAAATCTTTTGATTTGCTTTCTACTGTAATTCTATGAATTAAAACTGAAAGGTTATTAATTTTTTTAAATGTCAATGCAAATTTTATTCTTTCATTTCATTAATTTGAATTTTGTTGGGTTTGGATAACTAATCATTTAATACACATATCTGATCACATTTTGCTGCATCATGCTTTCCAATTAAAAAGAAAATTGTGTATTATTTTTAATATTAGAATTTAATAAAATTCATATGGAACGTTGAGTTTAATTTTTAAAAAATTATAAATTATCATTTCGTTGCACACGCAACGTGTGGGCCCATTCACTAGTATTGTATATGTTAGACATTTTTTAATAAAAATAAAATATTAAAATTATTATTCTTTAACTAAAATTTTAAAATAATTATTATTTTTATAATTATTATTGTTCGTTACAAGGTTAAATAAGCCGTCATTCTTTATTAGTAACATATTCATGACTTGTGTGTTATAAAATAATTATATTATTAATAACCTATTTTAATACCATAATGGCCATTAAATAAATATTAATCTATAAATTAATCATAAAAATCAAAATGAGTAAAAAGCCATTTAAAAGCTAGAGCTAACATCACCTAAAATCATATTTTGTTTTTCTTACATTTTAAGGCCATGTAAAAAAATATATAAAATCTTCACCAAACAATTAAAAAATCATACAAACAAAAATAAGTAAAATTTTAATTTTTTAACTTGTTATAATGTTAACATTCTACGAAGTACATCAAAAAAATTCCAAATAAAACCATAATTGCACATGTGAATAGTTGAATCATCATACAAGTAATATTAAAAATTAACAAATATAATTATATTTCACATTATTTAATCTCACCCAAATCAACATAAATTTGTTTATTCTATTATTTAACTCTATCGAAATCAAACCTGAAAAAATTACTATCACTTCATTATTAATTTCACCTCATTATCGATTTATACATTAATCTCACATCATTATTAATTTTATTTGATTTATGCCTATTATCAAAGAAGCCCTAAAAGTTAAGTTCAAAAAAATTATTCTCTCTCTCTCTCTCTATATATATATATATATATATATATATTGTAAATATATCTATATAAAATAAGAAAATATTTGGCCAAACACCAAATCTTGATGAAATTGTATCACGAAGTCTTTTTGTTCAATTACCAAAAAATAAATATGTTAATTTCTAGGACATTTTTTTTTCTTTAAAGACCCAGAAAGTTTTCAACTCCCACCCTAAATTCTATATAACTGACAAAATATTTCTCATTTTAGAAATATATATCTATAGCCAACACATTTTACTTGTAATTTTTAATTCTAAATTAAACAATATAAATTCTATTTATTAAAATTATAAATTTATATCATATTTTTAAATTATAATTTATAACACGATCATAATCATAGATAAAAGGCTTAAGGTAAGCTCAACCATGACAAATTTACTTTCAATTTGATAGAACAGAAGTTACATAACGAAGATTGTAAACAATTTTTTTTTTCTCAAAATTTACACAAATATGATCAAGTCTTTACACTCCGAGATTTTTACACTTAAAAATCTTTAATATAAATATAAAGAACTCTGCTTTTGAAATTGTAAATATTGAGAAAGAAACAATCCTTCCATCCTGTGTGCTAAATTTTGAAATTTTTGTTTTTTTTTTTTTCTAAATTTTTTTAATGAGATAAATAAAAAAATAAAATATTTTATAAAATTTCACTAAAAATAAAAATAAACGAGATAAAATTTAATTTATTAACTTATTTGAACGTATTTTTGTTTTAACTAAATTTTTTTTATATTTTATTTATTTTTTTTATTTTTCTTTTTAAGCTTATCTTTGACCATACAAATTGAAAAATATAATATTTAAATAAATAATAAATTTTTTTATTAAAAATAAAATAAACAAATAAATAATTATCCCGAACGAGTCCTTAATGGCTCTCGTCATCGGGCTCCCACAAACCTAAGGCTCGGACCACGTAAGCCGAGCCGGCGACGATGACCGCCGCGAAAACCGGAGGAACCAACAGATCCAGCTTCGACCTCCGGAACATGTGAGCCGGGAAGCAGAAAACCTCCGTCGGAACATCAAGGGGAACCCTAACGGATCCCTCCGCCTCGCACCGCTGTGAAAAGGCGGACTTCGGCGTGATCGCCGAAACGAACGCCACCTCCGGCGAGAACGACGCCACCGCCACCGTCACCGTCAGGATCGTCGTCCACGTCGCGGCGTAGAGCAGCAGCGGCCACCGGGAATTGAGCCGTCGGAACATTGAATTGAAGAGAGAGAGGATCATTTCACAGAACTCAGAAGGTTTGAGTTCTTCTGTTCATATCTATGTATATATATATATATATATATATATATACACACACAGAGAGATGATGGGAAGATGAACCTAATCTCAACTA
Source organism: Heliamphora exappendiculata (assembly GCA_034768845.1). Taxonomy (NCBI): domain Eukaryota; kingdom Viridiplantae; phylum Streptophyta; class Magnoliopsida; order Ericales; family Sarraceniaceae; genus Heliamphora; species Heliamphora exappendiculata. The sequence continues at coordinate 8,590 of JAOTRH010080252.1, forward strand.
CTTTGGGCGATTTATGAACTTTAGTGATGGTGCTGATCCTGTGAATTTGACCAACGCCATTTCTTTGTTATAGTTTGGACTTTAAGGCCATGATGATTTTAGGTAATTAATATTGAGGTGCGATTATTTTTTAAATTATTAATAAAATGTGATTAATTGGTTCTGTTCGAAGTTAAATTTTGGGATCTCGCTTATTTTTATTTTTTTTCTGAGTTTTTTTTTAAATTTGATTAAAATTATTCATTTTTTTGAATTATCTCAATAATATGAATTAAAAAAATAAAAAATTATGATTAAAAAATAAAAAAATTCACTAAAAATAAAAATAAATAATATAAAATTTTATTTATTAATTTATTTTTATTTTTTCTATTTTTTCTATTTTGATTAAAAAGAACTTGCATTTTTCACTTCTCTCCATTAAAAAGGTCAAAAAAATTTAAAATTTAAAAAAAATATAAAAAATATGTCCATTTGTGTTAAAGTTTAAAAAAATGGAATTCTAAGAACAAAGATAAAAAATATATATAAAAAAATGCCTTACATTTTCTGCTCCTCTCAATAAAAAAAAGTCAAAAAATATATATATAATTTTAAAAAATTTTAAAAAATATCTATTTGTGTTAAAATTTAAAAAAAAAAAGCACTTCTAACAACAAAGATAAACCACTAAAAGGCTAAGCCATTAAGTGATTTTTTGTATTTTTTATTTTTTTTATTTTTACTTTTTGATTGGTTATGATTAGAAAAAAAAATTATAAAATATACCCATTTGAATTAAAGTGAAAATGGTTCACTAAACGCAAATAAAAATCGAATTATTTTTAACCAAACGCAAGCTTATATTTACAAATTATTTTACAAGGCAATTATAATGGTTTGTTCTTATTTACTTAGATTGGTAACTTTAAGTTTTTTTATCTTTTTAACTAAAAACATCACAAGCTTAAAATTGACCGTTTGAAAAAAAAAATTAAAAAATTAAAAAATTAAATCAAAACACAAATTTTCATAATATTCTATTTAAATTTTTACCACTTTTAAAATACAATATTACCACTTATTCATAACTTATTTACTATCACTATCAACTATATATAATTGTTAATATCAAATATATAAAAGAGTAAAATTGTCTACTTTAAACAAAAAATAAAAAATTAACTTTTTATTCAAATAATCAACTTTAAAAAAATTAGTTTAAAAAATTAGGTTGTTTTGCCTCGATTAACAACTAGCTTAAAAGCTAACTATTTTGCTTTTTACGTTTTTAACCAAGAAGTTAAATTTGATTTAAAGTAGATTGTTTAGTAAGTTAGTTTTTAAACTAACTTTTTTGAAATTAGTTGTTTGAGTAAAAAGTTAATTTTTTTATTTTTTATTCAAAATAAATAATTTTATTTCTCTATATATTTGATATAACAATTATATGTAGTTCATAATGGTAGTAAATAAGTTATGAATAAAAAATATTATTGTATTTTAAAAATAATTAAAATTTGAATAAAATATTATAAAAATTTATATTTTAATTTAACTTATTTACCTTTTTGCCATAAGTAAAACCTTGACTTTTAAATATTTTTAACCAAAAAAATTAAATTACCAATCAAGGCCTTGTTCTAAAAAAATAGTCACTTACCTTCTGTTATTGAATGAGAACCGTCGTGAAATTTTCTAATTTGAACTCAAATAATATGGTAAATACATCTTAATCCAAAAAAAATAACTCATAAAATTTTTCTCTACAAAACTAAATAAAACTATTATATATAATTGAAATATAATAATATGAGAATATTAAATAATTATTCATTATTAAGTACCACATCAACATGCCACAGTGATATTTTTTTATCTATATAATAATTTCTCCTACCCCATTAAGACTATACAGTATGGAGAAAATATTAATTTTTTTATTGAATATCAAATGTCGTTTCAAATTTATTTATATAAAATATTACATATTTTTGTCTTAAAATACTATTCAACAACAAATAATTTAATATAATATAAACAATTATGTATCAAATATTCCTAATTAACTGTCTAAATCAATTTTTAATTTTATTATTTATAACAAGATAGCTAATTTAAAAATAATATAAATTCAAATTTTAATATTATTTATAATAAATAAATTAACATTGATGAATTTTAAAACTCTCGCTTTATGCTATATTTGAATATTAAACTAGAGTATAAAAATAAAAAAGATAAGTAAAATATATCTTTAAAAAAATAATTTTGGACATATATACCCAGTATTGAGAAAATGTGCAACTCAACTAAGATTTCTTTTTTAGGAGAAAAAAAAAAGTGGGTTTCCTAACAACAAAAAAGTGGCAGAGATAGAGAGAAGCAGACAAGTTATTACCATTAGCAAGTTGGGTTTAAAAGTGGGTTTGTTGAGCACCTGTCCTAAACTTAAGGCTGGTCATCAGAATAAAAAGCAGGTACTCCCTCACACTTGATATTTAGCTTTGTTTGGTTACCGGTTTTAAATTGGGTTTTTGTTACCTCCAAAGCACGTTAGGATTCTGCTGTGACTGTTGTGAAGATATATTTTAAAAATTTTAAAGATAATTATATTTATTTTTTTTGAGATTTAAATTTATTACAGAGATCTTTCATGTAGTTTTTGAAATTATACTGTTTTTTCAAACTTGTCTAACAAACGGCGTTAACAAAAAATAAACTTTTATCATTTTACCTTTTTGTATACACTATTTTTTCTTTTTCCCCTCTATTAGGGTTAGCATCTGTTAAGATTATCAAATAAAAAGAAAAAAAAATAAGAGGAAGAAGAACAACGCACAGGCTCCCTTTTTGACCCTCCGATCAAATTTCTCCACCATCTTCGTCTTCTTCCTCCGTCTCTCCTCTGGCGCGGTTCCCCCCTCTCCCTCCCTCGCTCTCCTCTGCTATCATGCGCACCCTCGTCTCTCCTCTCCATCTCTCATGCCCTCCTCTGTTTCTTCCTTCCAAACTCATTTTCCAGCCATGATCAGATCAGTCCTTCCGTTTTGAAACAGTTAAGCGCAGAGAAGAGAGATTTGTTCGCCGTCGTTCGCCACCGTCGAAACCGTGCGTCGTTCGTTTTTGTGTGTTTTTTTTTTATTTTAATTTTTTTTGTAATTAGGAGTTGGGTTTGGTTTTTGGTGTTTGCCATCGGTCACGAGTATTTTTTAGGGCTTTTTTTTTTTCTTATGATTAATGAAGAAAAATAAATATTTGTGAAATTTATTTTTTATATCTATTTGAGTTTTTTCTATATTAATTTGTTCTAGTGGGTTGACGACTGGCTGGGTCGTCGACAAAGATTTGGTGGCTATCCACGAGGGTTTTGGTGGTGCGGCGAGGTATCGACGAGGGTTTTGGTGTAGGTTCGGTGGTCTGGCGACTGTTTGGTGGTGTGACTTGGTGGTTTGTAGTCTGTCGGCGAGGGTTTGGTGATTTGTGGAGGTTTGGTGGTCTAGCGACTGTTTTGGGTGGTCGGCTAGGGTTTGTGGTATATCGGCAACTATGGTTTGGTGGTGTGGCTTGGTGGTTTGTAGTATGTCAGCGAGGACTTGGTGGTGTGGCATGGGCTGTTTTGATTTGGTGGTTTTCATTACTCCGGAAAGATAAGAGAGAGAAGAGGGTGACGATAAAAAATTAAAAAAATAATAATATGAATAAAGGTAAAAGTAAAAATAACATAAAATAATTGCTGATGTAAACATTTTTCGTTTAGTTTTTGAACGATTATTTGACGAAAGAAGGTATCTAAAATATAAATACAAATTAGAAGGAAGGATAATGTAATTTCAAAAACCGCATAATAAGTTTCTATAATAAACTTAAACCTCATGGAAGGTAAGTGTAATTATTCTAAAATTTTATAATTTGATTGAAATTATTTATTATTTTATATTTAATGAGTAATTAACTTGTATAAAAAATTAAATCAATTGAACATCCTTATTCATATAATCGATGCACATTTAATTTACATTTTATTCTTAAAATTCTATAAATTAGTTATTTTATTTGAAAACAAACATGCTTCAATTATATAAATAACGATGTCCAATTAATCTAATTTTTTACACAAATTAATTATTTAATAAATATAAAATAATGAACAATTCTAATCAAATTATAAAATTTAAATTAAAACCTAAAATACTCTCAAAACACCCCTAGTGTGACTTGGGTCACACCAGAGTCCCTCTACCCGCTTTAAACCGACTTAAAGCCTAACTTTTTAATTTTTAACTTAAACCCTAAAAAGTCAAAAAAATCTTATTTTTCAACTCCCAACTTTTAGCCTACTTACTTTTAGACTTTTTAAATTTTCTCATAACGCTTTTTAATTTTACCTTTTTACATATAAAATTATACAAATTTCAATTGAACAATCATACCCTAACTCATTTAAACTAAAAAACAACTATAAAATTTTACATTGAATTTATTTGGCTTTTTTAGTGGCTTAAAAATTACCATTTTTCCAACCAAATAAACTTTTTAACTTTTTAACTTGAAGTGGTTTAAAACAAAAAAAATTAACTTAAAGCCAAATTGTCAAACGAAGGCTTAGTTGCAATAATTGCCAAACTAGTGGGGGTGATTCTACACCTAAATACTTCCTTTTTAACAAAGAAAAATCGAAAAAAATACCATTAGAGACAAAGTCTTAACAATTCTTCCCACTAAGCCTCAATCCCCCTCCTCCCTCTTTCCGGGCTGCAGCCAGCATTGGCGTCTGCCAGCCACCACTCTCTCTCTCCCCGACCATCGCTAACCAACTCTCGTGCGATCCTTTCACTACCTTTGCACCATCACGTTGTTATCCTTCAAAAATTCCTAAAGGACAAATGTTCAGTTAGTACCTACTAAACCAATAGGATTTGTCTGTTTGGTGTCCAAACAACAGACATTTGATCAGTTGGTGTCTGCCAAACTTGTATCTCCAAAATCTTGTTGCAAAATAAGTGGTTCGATTGGTGTCTTTCAAACAATAAATATATGTTCAACTGGTGTCTGTCAAGCATATGCCATTTGTTCGACACTAGTTTGTTAGGTAATTGTCGAATGCATAATCAATTAGAAGGACACAAGAAAGTCGATTGGTGTCTTTCAAACAATAAATATATGTTCAACTGGTGTCTGTCAAGCATATGCCATTTGTTCGACACTAGT
>JAOTRH010080263.1:0-17242 GCA_034768845.1 Heliamphora exappendiculata
GTGAGAAATTAAAAGGTTTTCTGAAAAGTTTTTTTAAAATATCCATAGCTAGCAAAGAACCCAATTCTCCCCCCCCCTCTTGGGTTGCCTGTTTCCTAACATAATCCTTTCTTATGACAGATAGTCTCTAAACTCTCTAAAGAGATACTCCCCACCACGATCGGATCGTAGTGATTTGATACTTTTACGTAGACACTTCTTCGCTTCTGCCTTGAATTCTTTAAATTTCTCAAAGTGTTCAGACTTATGGTAAATCGGTTAAATGTATTCATACCTTGAGTAGTCATCAATAAAACTGACGAAGTACTCAAAGCCACTTCCAGTCCGAATTGTCATAGAACCATACACATAAGAATGAACTAGTTCAAACGGTTCTTTAGCTCTATAACCTTTGGCCAAAAAAATACTATTGGTAATCTTACCATCTAAGCAGGATTCACAAATTGAAAGTGCATCCACTTCTATTGAACTCAAATATCCATCTTCTACCAGTGTATTTATCATTTTTAGATTAATATGACCCAAGCGTAAGTGCCAAAGAAACGTTTGGTTCATTAAATAAGGAAACTTTCTTTTATATAGTAAATTAGATGTGTTATTTAATTTAATTAATTGCAGTATAGGAGAGATAGAAGATATAACATACAGATCATCCGCCAATGTACCAAAACAAATAAAAAATTTATTCATCTAATTTACAATCATAGAGTCATAAAAATGAACAGAATATTTGTCATTTATTAAACTAGAAATCGAAATTAAATTTCTTCTAATCAAAAATACAAAAAGACAATCTTTTAGAAGCAAAATCCTAGCTCTACTAAAATTGAGAGTGATATCTCTTACTGCAACTGCTGCCACACTTGTATTATTGCCCATATATAGGTATATTTTTTCATCACTGAGCTACCTAATTTTCTAGAATCCCTGTAAATAATTGTAGACATGGCTATTGGCTTCCGTATCTACACACCAAGTACTGGTAGATAACACCGCTAAACATGTTTCAACCATCAGTAAACAGAAATTACCTGGTTTGTTCTACTTACTGAGAAAAATTGGACACTGCTTTTTCTAATGCTCAAACTGGTTATAGTGATAGCACTCGCCTCTCGAATTTTTCACGCCAGCTTTTGATCCCTTAACTGTTTTTGGACCCGTGCCTCCCTGTTTCTAAACATTTTTCTTCTTCTTGCCTTTCGACTTCAAGGAAGAACATTTTTTAGCTACACACACAGAACTTGACTTCCTAAAAACATCATCGACTACTTGAAGTTCCTTAAGAAGTTTTGTAAATGAAAAAAAGAACTTATTCATGGTATAGTTCAAGTAGAATTGCTTAAAGTTATCAGGCAGTGACTCGAGTATGATATCGACCGGGATTTTTTCGTCAATTTCAGCTTCTAAAATCTCCAGTTCATTCAGAACACTGATCATCTTCAGAATATGATCCTTAACTGTGATGTCTTCATCCATATTTATATTTATTAGAGACTTCGTGGCTACCTACCTAGCAACACGATTTTGATTCTCAAACATTTCTTTGAGGTTCATAATCATGTCATAGGCACTGGGTATAGATTGATGCTAATGTTGCAAAACATTTGACATGGAAGCCAAAATATAACAGTGAGCCACTTGATTAGTTTTTTGTCACTTTTAATGGGCCTGAATTTCCTGTTCAATCACCCCCTCTTCTGGTATTTGTAGACAAATCTCAGTTAATACAAACTTATAGACCTTAGCAGTTAAGACAATGCCCAAATTCTTTTTTCAGTCAACGTAGTTTGGTATTGTTAGTTTATTTTATTTGATTATAGACGCGAGAGAATTGAAAGGCATTTTATTTATGAGAATCACATAATTAAAAAAATAATCGTTAATTATGACGAGTAAAATTTTGAATTTATTTTAATTTTGTTCCATCTACCATTTAAAAAAAAAATCATCAGCAGCCTGGTTCAGTATGGATAGCATGCCTCGATAAAAGGACATCTACTATCTATTGTTTGTCCAGACATGCTAATTTCTTTTAATTTTATTAATTAGGCAACTGACCATGCCAAGCAAAATTAAATAGCTGACATAGTTTCGATTTAGTAAATAATAGCAATGACTCAAATAGAGAGGATACTAATTATTTATAACTAAGTGTTAACCACCACTTAATCTCAAATCAATCGCTTCGCAATGAACCCTTAAGATGGAGATGTGATCCATACTAACAATTATCTAGAATTATCCATAAAAGAGAGATTTGTATTGGCGATACCGCAATTAATCTGTCCGAGGGAAAGCAAGGCCTTACTACCAATACGCATGATTTAATTGCATCGCTTACAAACTGATGATGGAGATTGCGGAATTTATCTATGCATAAATTTTATCTTCCACTTAGATTTTTTTTTAAAAAAATTGAAGGTTAAAAAAATTATTTTAATTAAAATAAATTTATTAATTTTAAAAACCACACTGTCTGAAAGAATTCAAAACTTTTTTCCGTGTATACAATTCTAAAGATTTCGATTTGTCAAATTATAATTTCTTGTTTTAATGCGTAACAAATAAATTCGATAAATGTAAAAAATTTTCTCTAATTTTTCAGTTAAGATAGTGACTAAAGACATCCAATTATTTTATTTTAGTTATACATTTTTTGAAAGTAACAATTTATTTAGATTAAATATTTTTTTACTTAGTTAATTCAAAATTTGGAATTAATTTTCACGTTTTTTCAAGATATTCAATTTTTTTAAAAAATCAACTTAAACGTGATATTTTGTAAAAAATAAAATATCTAAAAAAAATTTATTTAATTAAAAAAACTTAATTTTATTTTCTTTTATAAAATATTTAATTGAAACCGAATTTTTTGAATTAATTAAATTAATAAGAATATATAAAAAAATTATATATCATCTACGCAGTTCATAATAATATAAATACAATATATATATATATTCTAATTTTATGATTGAATAGAAATTCTGATGAGAGTCAGTTTCTTGTTTAAAGATAAACTGCAGTGATTCAATCTTTTTCTGAATCAGCTTCCTGTGTTCATATTACATCAGGATTCTTCGATTTGCAATGATATACAAATATATCACATCATGATCAAAACATATTAGAAAAGTTTAACCAAAACAGCCTAGACTAGCCACCACCACTGCCGGCCACCGGCGTCGCCAATTTGTTGCATGTTTTGACTCACCGGTAGCCTCAGAGAAGGTTGCGACGGAGAAGGAGGTGTTGGATCTAGAGCCTCCATTTTTTCCTGACCTCCTAATCGTCGAGCCAGAGACAGTGAATGTCTCATTTCCTCCCATTAATGTTGTGCCTGTGTCGGCTCTCCCCTCTTCCTCAGCTCAAACTCCTCCTCCTTCCTCTGGCTAGACTCTTGGTGACATTATGAGTGACTTCGATGTTGCTCATTCGAAGATGAAAAGGTTCATTGACGAGGACTTGGAGATGATGAACACTATTGTTTCCAGTAGGATAGCCCGAGAACTCCTACTTGACTTTACCCAGGTGAGTTCTCGCATTTTTCCTTCTTCTTTTCCTTGTTTTCTTTGCACATTAGTCATTGATTCCTTCATTTTCTTCTCTTCCTTGTCCTTTTTTAAGGTCTACATGCGGTCAATCCACCTTTCTAATTGCTGCCACCAGTGGGAGAAGAATCTTCGCGGTAGCATAGCTCTCGCCACTTTGCTGAAAGAAGAGCGGGCAAGACTATCGGGAAAGGTGGAACGTTTGAAGGCCGAGCTGGCTGAGAAAGGAATCGAGCTGGAGAAGACCAAAGAGGAGCTGATAGAGGCAAATCAAAAGGCAGAGAAGATACAGGGTGAACTGACTTAGGCCAACCAGAGGGTCTTTGCTCTAGAAGCTAAGACCATTGCCGCCAGGATAAGCGAGGAGGCTAGCCGACTGCGAATACTGGAGCTTAGTGCTCAACTTGGCACAGCTGAGGGGGCCGTAGTCAAAAAGTTTAAGACTTTTGAGAAGTACAATGCTAAATTAGCTGAGTACTATCTTAGCAGTTTCGACGGGATGAAGGCTCGAGCGACTGCCACCTTCAAAGATTTGGACTTCTCCAATTTCCTTCTTGAGGACGATGACGTAGCAAGCCCCCCACCCTGATTTTTCCTTCCTTTAGCTCTTTAAACATTCTTATTATAGGCCTTGTTTTAGCAAGCAAGTATACATTTACTTTTAAGTCTTGGTTTAGTGGGGTCGTGTTTTAGCCGAATAGGGAACATACTTTAATGCTTGTATTTTTTTTGGGGCCGTGTTTAGGATGTGCTTGTGGACATTATGTTAATTCAAAGCTTTCACTTTGTGAACTTGTTCTACGTATCTCGCTTCCAAACACCTCCTAACTTTTGCTCTACTTGTCTTTTTTAATTATTTTTGCTTAACTTTTGCCCTACTTGTCCCCTTTATGGTCAACCGAATAATTAGAGAGTTATGCTAAGACTTTGATGGGTTAGTCACTCGGTTTGAAGACTTAATCATGCCTTAGTGGGGCTCGTGGTAGTCCGATCGAGCCGTCCACTATACCAAAAACTCATTAAGGCCTTGGTTAGGCTCTGGGCAGCCTAGACCATCCTAAGGCTGACCGAGCCATCCTACTGCTCAGAGTCTTGTTAAGGCCTTGGTCGGGTTCTTGACAGCCCAAACCATCTTGAGGCCGACCGAGCCATCCAGTAGCTCAGAATCTCACGAAGGCCTTGGTCAAGCACTTGGCAGCCCAGACCATCCTAAGGTCAATCGAGTCGTCCAACAGCTCAGAATCTTGCTAAGGCCTTGGTTAGGTTCTTGGCAGCCCGAACCATCATAAGGTCGATCGAATCGTCCAGCAGCTCAAAAACTCGCTAAGTCCTTAGTCGGGGCTCTGGGCAGCCCAAACCATCCTGAGGCCGACCGAGCCGTCCAGCAGCTCGGATTCTCGCTAAAGCCTTGGTCGGACTCTTAGAATCCCAAACCATTCTGAGGCTGATCGAGCCGTCCTATAGCTCAGTATCTTGCTAAGGCCTTGGTCGAGCTCTAGGAAGCTCGGACCATCCTGAGGCCGATCGAGCCGTCCAGCTGTTTAGATTCCTGCTAAAGCCTTAGTCGGGCTCTTGGCAGTCTGAACCATGCTAAGGCTGACCGAGCCATTCAGCAGCTTGAAATCTTACTAAGGCTTTGGTTGGGCTCTTAGCAGCCTAGACCATCCTAAGGCTGACCAAGCTGTCCAACAGCTAAGAAATTTGCTAAGGTCTTGGTCGAACTCTTAGCAGCCCAGACCATATTGAGGCCGACCGAGTCATCTAGCAGCTCAAAATCTTACTATGACTTTGGTCGGGCTCTTGGCAGCCCGAACCATCCTTTTTACTTGCAATTTTTGTGGACTGGTGTGAGAAGCTAAAACTGAGTCTTTATTAATGACAAAAAATGGTTGCATTATTGGTAGTATTTTCTTAAATGCTCTTCGTTCCACAGGTGTGGCAGGTTTTTGCCTGCCAGATATTTAAGACGATATACTCTTGTTCGAACACGGTGCTCCACCTAATAGGGTCCCTCCCAGCTCGGCCCTAACTTTTCCTGTTGAGGATCCTTAGTTGCCAAGGTTACCTTTCTCAAAACTAGATCTCCGACGCTGAACTCTCATCCTTTAACCCTCTTATTGTAGAGAATTTTCATCTTTTGCTGGTATTCGGCAACTCTGATGGCTGCTTGTTCACGTACCTCATCAATGGTGTCTAAGCTAGTTCATAGGCCCTCTTCATTGTTTCTCTCTTCAAATTGGGTCACTCGTGCGCTAGGTAGGTCAATTTCGATTGATATGACCGCCTCACTCCTGAAGGCCATCGTGAATGGCGTTTCCCATGTGGCCGTTAGAGAGGTCGGTCGATAGACCCATAGGACACTTGGTAACTCTTCAGCCCATAAACCTTTTTCCTTCTCGAGTCTAGTCATGATCATCTTCACAAGAACCCGATTAATCACCTCTACTTGATCGTTGGCTTAGGGGTGAGTGGGTGTGATGTAGTGCACTCGGATGCCCTCCTTTTCACAAAACTCCCTGTATTTTTTGTTGTCGAATTGCCTTCCATTGTCGTTTGTGATGGCCTTCGAAACTCCAAACCTGTAAACAATGGATTTTCACACAGAGCTTACAATGTTTGCTTCAATTATCTTAACTAATGGCTTAACTTCCACCCATTTGGTGAAGTAGTCAATGGCTACTATGGCGAACTTGGTCTAACCTTTCCCGAGCGGGAATGGATCGACTCAGTCTATCCCCCACTGGGCCAATGGCCAAGGAGAGGTGATTACAGTCATTTTCATGGGGGGTTGTCTTGGTACATTTGCGAACCTTTGGCATTTGTCGTATTTCTTTGCTAAGGTAGAGGCATCTCGTGTTATAGTTGGCCAATAATATCCTGCCCTTAATGCCTTGTGCACCAGTGCTCGTGCTCCGTTGTGGTTGCCGCATACCCCATCATAGATTTCCCTTAGGACATAATCCCATTCACTTACAGTAAGGCATCTGAGATTTGGGAGTGACAGACCTCTCTTGTAAAGTTACCTGTGTAGGATAACGTACCGACTGGCTGTATGGCGTAGCTTTTCTTGCTTCATCCTAGTCAACTGGGCCGAAATCATATTTTAGATACGCCATAATTGGGTCCTTCCAGCTTGTGCATGCTCGGTCCCCTTCGACTTCTAGTATCTCATGTTCTATCCACTCTAAGCTGGACTCAGCTAGGTATTGCAGAGGTGTACCATGATCCAACTCTTCCTCTGGGGCTGAGGCGGCCTTGACCAAGGCATCAGTTCTGTGATTCCTTTCCCTCGGCACCTGCGCGATTGTGAAGTACTTGAAGCTCTAGCTTACCATTTGAGTCGCTTTCTGGTAGGCTATCATCCTATTCTCTTTGGCTTTGAACTCACCTTGGATCTGACCAACCACTAGTTGAGAGTTACTGCAGATTTTTACCCACTCGGCTCCAACTACTCAGGCCAGTCTCATCCCTGCAATGGCGGCCTCGTACTTGGCCTCGTCGTTGGTGGTTTTGAAGCAAAACGGAGTGAGCATTCCAACATGTCTCCTTGGGAGGATATGAGGATTATTCCTGCTCTACTAGCATCCATATTGGCTTATCCATCTACGTACACTTGCCAGAATTGTTCGGCGTCAAACTTGTTGAACTCAGTTGGTGTGGGGAGATTTGCTGTTTCCACGCTTGGTGGGTTTGCTTCCATTGTGACTTCTGCCACGAAGTCGGCGAGGGCTTGTCCTTTTGTGGCTGCTCAGGGTCGATATGTGATGTCGAATTCCCCCATTTCAAGGGACCATTTTTCTAATCGTCCTGAGAGATTGGGATTCTGCATGATCTATCGTAGAGGTTGATCGGTTAATACGACCACAGTATGCGGTTGGAAATAGGGGCCTTCTTACCGAGATGACTAGTGCGAAGGCCAACTTTTCCAGTATTGGGTACCTTACTTTGGCTCCTCAATATGCCCGGGTGATGTAGTATACTGGCCTCTGGATTCCTTCTTGATCCTTCCGTACGAGAATAGCACTCACAGTTGATGCGGACATGGCAAGGTACAAAAATAGCTCTTCACCTGGACTTGTTTGGGATAGCAAGGGAGAGGAGGATAGGTATTCTTTAAGGTCCTCGAATGCCTTCCCACATTCCTTCGACCACTTAAACGCCTTCATCAGGACTTTAAAAGGGGGAAGGCATCGATCGATCGACTTTGAAACGAACTGATTGAGCACTGCTATTCGGTCGGTCAACTTCTGTACCTCCTTTATATTTCATGGGGGGTGCATCTCTCGAATCGCCTTGATCTTTTCTAAATTAGCCTCTATTCCCCTCTGGCTCTCGATGAAACCAAGGAACTTTTCCATAGTGACACCGAAGGTGCACTTGGCTGGGTTTGGCCTCATGTCGTACTTTTTTAACACTTAGAAAGTTTTCTTTAGGTCAGCCAAATGGTCGTTAACCCTTATTCTTTTGGTCAGCATATCATCCACGTAGACTTCCATATTTCTCCCAACCTACTCGCTAAACATTCAATTCACTAAACGCTGGTAAGTAGCCCAGCATTCTTAAGGCCAAAAGGCATGACACTGTAGCAATACAGCCCTTAGTCAGTAATAAAGGATATCTTCTCCTGATCCTTTGAGTACATCCTGATCTGGTTGTATCCTGAGAAGGCATCCATGAAGCTGAGTCGCTCATGCCCTACTGTGGAGTCCACTAACTGATCGATTTTGGGTAAAGGATAGATGTCTTTGGGGCAAGCTCTATTCAAATTGATAAAGTCCACACACATCCTCCATTTACTATTGTGTTTCTTTACAAGAACTACATGTGCTAGCCAGTCCGGATACTGTACCTCTTTGATGAATTTTGCTTCCAGCAACTTGTTGACTTCCACCGAGATTGCTCCATTTCCTTCCTTGGCGAAAGTTCTCGATCTCTGCTTGACTGGTCTATAACTCAGGTTTACGTTTAGTCTGTTTTCCATGACTTCTGCTCGTATGCCTGGCATATTTTCATCCATCCAGGTAAACACCTTCTAATGCCCGATCGATCGGCGTCGAGGGGGAGGCCTAGGAGTTTTTTTGCCATCTCAAGCCTCTCCCTCTTATTCAATTCCTGAGATTCCAAAGTTTCAATGGTTAGCGACTCCTTGCCCTTCGATCCTCTTAGAGAGGTGGCGTAGCACTCCCTTGCTGTGATTTGATCATCTCTGAGTTGGCCGACCCCGTATGGGGTGGGGAACTTCATGGTTAGGCTAAACGTGGAGGTGATCGCTCTGAAGAGGTTGAGAGATATTCTCCCCAATATGGCATTGTATGCTGAGGGGCAATCGACCACCAAGAACTTTACTTCCTGAGTGGATAGGTTCGGGCTGGTCTCCATGTTCAAGGGTAATTTAATAGCCCCGAGGGGCTGAACCCGCGCCCCAATGAACCTCACCAGGGGGGACCTGACTGAAGTCAATCATCTTTTTTCAATGTTAAGTAGTTCAAAGGCCTTTAAAAATAAAATGTCGGCTGAACTACCGTTGTCTATCAATATTCGCCGCACTCGGTAATTGGCCAGCACCATCATGAAAACCCGGGGGTCGTCATGGGGATGTTAAACTCCTCCCTCATCCTTTTCCAAAAAGGTGATTACCTCCTCTCCAGAGTTTGTTTGGCTTCTAACCAAGCGACTAGTAGTGAAGACTTCGATAGGCATATTCACTTTCAACTTCCTAGAATGGGCCTTTCTTGACGAGCGGGAATCTCCTCCTCCGGTAATCCCACTGGATATTACTCAGAGCTCACCGAAAATTTCTCGGTCGGCCGGAGGCTCTTCACGTCCCCTTCGCAGCTCGTCCTTGCCTAGCTTATCGGTCGTGAACCGACGTAGGCAACCCCTTCGGATTAATGCCTCTATCTGCTCTTTCCCTTGGCCATTTTAGATCGGGATCGTCCCGTATTTGCAGCAAAACTTGATCAATTGGGATGTTAAGGGGGGTGTACCTCTCAAATCGACTGACGGGGAGTCGTGTTCTCTTCTTATCTGAATAACGGAGATTTTCTCGCACTTCTTCCCTTGGCCTTTGTAGTTGATCGGCACCGTTCGATCGATGGTGCTCGGGCTTCTTTTCTTACTCGGATCTGGTTTTGTCTTTTCTAGCATTCATCACGTCCTCTGCGTTCATGTATCTTTGGGCTTTGGCCATCAATTTGGCCATACTTTTGGGCGGCACCTTAGACAGAGAGACTAAAAATTTTGTAGGTTGTAGTCCTCGCATGAATGTAGTCAGAGCCACTTTGTCGTCTACGTCATCCTCCTAGAGTGCTTCTGCATTAAACTTGGGCACATAGTCTATGAGCGTTTCACCACTAGCATGTTTGACATTTAACAAGTAAGTGGCCGATCTATGCTGCCTTTGTCCTCCAATGAAGTGCTCTATGAATAATTTGCTAAGCTGGTTAAAACTGCCGATGGATCCTGGCTTGAGGCGACTGAACCAAACGGCTGATCCCTGCAAGGTAATGGGGAATGCTCGACACATGATCTCATCTAGAACTGCATGTAGGTGCATGAAGGCTTTGTAGGTTTCTAAGTGGTCCTGGGGGCCTTTCGTTCCATCGAAGGCTTCCATCTAGGGCATCTTGAATTTCGTTGGCAAAGGCTCAATCATGATTATCGAAGAGAATGGGAGGTCGGTCCATTGTATCAGCTCGTCCACGCCCCCAGCCTTCTTGTCCTTCACAGCCTCTATGCCATTTTGAAGTTGCTCCCTCATTTGTCTCATTTCGAGTTCAATTACGACAGTGACTTCAGATGTGATGTCTGGGTAGGCCTTTCCCGCACAGTGAGGATCTCCCGCCTTCGAACACGTTTGTTGACTCTCCACCTTCTCTCGATCGTGGAGGTTGTTGACATTACCCTTATTCCCCATGTCCCTAGCCTGGGTAAGCATCGTCTTTAACCGGGTTGGGCTGGCCCAGAGCTTCTTGGTGCTGATGGGTGAGGTTGGCCGGAGTGAGGTTAGCATCACCAGCCTTTGGTGTCCCAACGCATGGGTGGGTTAGATCAGCTAGCTGTTGATCAACGCATGGGTCAGTGGCACCATTTGTCGTTGGGAGACATGGGTGGTTATTGTCAGAGGTAATGCCTCGTGTTTCTACCATCGAGTGTACCAAGAAAGAGGAAAAAAGATTCCTACAAACAGCGGCAAATGATGATACCTCAATAGCGGAACTAAGGGAATTGGGCTATAATGCTCTCTTCCTTGGACCTGAAAAAGACAACGTTAGGACTAGCACCAATGGGGTACTAGCCGAATACCCTCTGATGCGTAAGTAAGCTTTTTGTGTGTATTAGAGCACTAGTAAAAATGTAAAGATTCATAGAATGCATACCTTAGTCAGAGGGAATTAAGGCTAATATAGATGGGAATCCTCTACTGGATTTATGCTGAGAAGATCATCATGACCCCAAAAAATCAGCTCCCTCTTTATAAGGCGGGCACACGTCCTGAATCATCAGAGGGCATCATGGATGAACTCGACGCCTATTACTCAGTCATGCTAGCCATCCGCCTTGCCCCAGACAAGGTTCGCATAGCTCGGTCGGGCGTATACACTCAAGCTCGGTCATCTATTGGTCAGACACTGCCAACCCCCATCAAAAATATTTTTAAAAAATTGTATTTAACATACCAAGTAAAAGACTAAATAAAAATAGCAGTAGTAATTAAATAATAATAACATAATTAAATATCTCTAATAATAATATTTACATTGTATGCATATTAAAAAAAATATTCACAACATATAATTAAAGTAGTAATTAAAATTGTGTGTGAGTCGTCGTATGTGGGAATAACACGATAACTAATATATACTTTAGGCTGGTTGAATTGGGTTGATGGAGGATTAAAGAAATATAACCCGCAACCAATCTACTCTCTTTATTTTGTTTACTCAATCCACTCACTCACATAATCCGCACAAATTGGATTGGGTTGGATTTAGTTGACAAGTTAAAATGGAATGACGAGTTTTTTGCATACTCCTACTCTTCGAATTTTAATCTTCTTCACTACACCCAAGTAATGGAAATCTCCATTCCTTTTATTATATGACTGACACATCATTTAAGCGATAAATAAATTGACTAGATCAAGCCACTTACTTATGCCTTCTAAAACTTATTAAAACTAAGTAGTTTTAGCACCAAGAAATTTATTTTTTAAATACTTAGGCCTGCTTGGTTTGGTTTTCCGAAAATAGTTTCCGGAGAATTATGAATACAGAAATTCGAAAAATTCGTTTGGTAGCAATTTTGGGAAAAAATATTAAAAAAAGAGAAAATAAATGAGTTAAAATTGGATATTTTTTGAAAACATGAAAAACATGTTTTCACATTTTTTGATTCAATTTTCTTTTCTTCTACCAAAATGAAAACACAGAAAGCTTCTTCGCAGTTCGAAGTCGTCATCGTCGCCGTTCGAATTCGTCGTCGTCGCGAACTTTTTCGCCGTCATCGTCGTGAGCTTTTTTCGCTGTCGAAGGCGTCGTCATCGCAACCTTTTTTCGCCGTTCGAAGTCATCGTTGTTGTCGCGAGCTTTCTTCGCCATCGAAGTCGTCGTCGCGAGCTTTCTTTGCCTTCAAAGTTGTTGTTGTCGTCGCCCTTCGCTTAATCGCTTCTAACAACGACGGCGAGACTAAGGTCGCAACAAAAACCCATTTGAATTCGCTACCATTTCGTTATGAAACACAGATCATCGTTGTCAAACACAAAATCAAACACAGATCGTCGTTGTCGTCGGCATCGGCGTCGTGAATAGGTTTTCTACTACTCGCCAGCGGTGGCGCGAGCTCTGGTTTCTCTTTTGCTACTCGCTAGCGTTAGGGTTATGATTAGGGTTAGGGTTAGTGTTAAAATTTCTAAAAGTAGTACACCAAATACAATTTCTCTTTTCAAAATATTAGAAAATAATTTTCAAATTCATTTTCCAAAAATAATTTTCAAATTAAAATTTGAGAAAATACAACCAAACGGACCCAATAAAAAAGTTTGTAAAGTAGGATTAGTCTCTTTATTTTTTAGTTTTTTTTATATATAATATCTTCACTTAATGCGTGAGAAACATCATGTACGATGTTTGGCATGCAAAAACTAATTATGGGCATGGAAAACTCGATTTATGCTTCTTTATAGTGTAAGATCCCTTTAGCAACATTTAAGCCATTTTACCAAACAAAACCTATATATCCATAAATATGAAAAGAACAAAATCTGTATATTCAGAAGTATGTAATATACTAACTTAATTCTAAATGCAATCATTTTACGAGGTTTTAATGTGTATGTGTTTTATTTATTTTTTTGATAAATGTGTGTATGAGTTTATTAATTATTATTTGAAATGATTTAATATGTTTTGTTATTAGCAAATGGACAATCGAGCACATTCAGGAAATGAGATTTTGGATGGGGTTGCTAGTGGTATATCAGTGCCAAATATATATAAAATAACTATGAACCTACAGTGGAGTACTCGCCTAAAATTGGTCAAGAATTTTATTCGGATGCGGAGGCTTTTGATTTCTATAATGAGTATGGAAGAAGAAAAGGATTTAGTATTCGAAGAGAGTTTGGAAATAAGAATAGAAAAACCAATGAGATAACTTCAAGGAGGTTTGTGTGTTGTTAAGAAGGATTGTAAGGTTATGACAAAAGAGACGATCACACAAAAAATCGACGAGCAAAAAAAAGGACAGATTGCAAAGCACGAATGACAATTTTGCTTGATCGTAAGACTGGAAAGTATAAAGTTTATGACTTCATCGCTGAGCATAACCATCCTCTTCATCTAGGATGTTGTTCTCTCATGATGCTATCCCAACGAAACATGTCTATTGCACAAGTATTTGAGGTTGATTTGGCATATGATTCTGGAATAAAACCTAAGGCAACACATGAGTTTATGGGTAGGCAAGCTGGTGGGAGGAGTAACCTTGGTTACACTGTCAAGATTAAAGAAATCATCTTCGAAATAAGCGACAAAAAGACATGAAATATGGAGAAGTGGGAAACATATTAAGATATTTTCAACGACACTTGCTGGAAAATCCATCATTTTACTATGCGATGCAATGGATTGTGAGGAACAAGTTGCAAATATCTTTTGGATTGATGCAAAAATGATTGTCGACTATGCTCATTTTGGTGATGTCATTACTTTTGACACTACATACAACACAAATAAAAAATATCAACCTTTCGGCATTTTTACAGGATTTAATCATCACAGGAAAACTATTATATTTGGGGCTGCTCTTTTATACGATGAAACAACTTATTCTTTCAAATGGTTGTTTGACACTTTCTTGGAGGCACACAAGCAAAAGAGACCACAAACTATTTTTACTGATCAAGACCCACCAATGGAAAAGGTTTTATCATTGGTAATGCCCACAACATAGCACGGGCTGTGCACTTGGCATATAATGCAAAATGGTATAAAGCATTTAGGCTATCTTTTCAAAGAAGGCATTGGAATTCTTAAAGAATTCAAAGCATGCATGTTCAACTACAAGGAAGAAGTAGAGTTTATTAGCGCATGGGAATCTTTACTCTTCAAATATAACCTTCATGATAATTCTTGGATTCAAAGTATATTTGAACTGAGAAGAAAATGGGCAAATGTTTACATGAAGATGGCATTCACTATTGGAATGAGGGGTACCCAACTTAGTGTAAGCTTGAATTCAAGCTTAAAAGATTACTTAAAATCAGACATGGATTTGGTACAATTTTTTAAGCACTTTGAAAGGGTGGTAAATGATAACCGCTATAAAGAATTGGAAGCAGAGTATAATTCTAGGAAAAAATTGCCAAAAATAAGAATGAAGAAATCACCTATGTTGAATCAAGCGGCACAAGTTTACACCCATTTATTGTTCAATTTGTTCCAAGAAGAATATGATCAATATTAGGGAGCATTTATAAAGCATGGCAACGAAACCCCTCCAACACATGAGTATGTGGTTGCAATTATGGATGACAATAAAGAATACAAAGTCATGGGCAACCCTATTGATCAAACTGTTTTGTGTAGCTGTTGAAAGTTTGAGAGGTTTGGTCTGTTATATTGTCATGCATTGAAGCTCCTGGATGTGATGAACATCAAATTAATTCCAGATTAGTATATATTGAAGAGATGGACAAGAAATCCAAGAAATGAAATTGTGCAAGACATTAATGCTCAAGATGTCCAAGGTTATCTTAATCTAATGGTTACAAATAGATATAGAATTCTTTGTCCGAATTTAGTTAGGATAGCATCTCGAACAGCTGAATGTGAGGAAGTGTTTGCATTAGTGAGTGAAGTAAAAGTTGAATTGAGCAAAAAAAAGATATTTGTAAGAAGCACTTAAGAATATGTGACCTTACTGAAGCTCCAACACATTCTCTCCCTACAACTAAAAACGTTGATGGAGAGGTTCAGTTGGATGATCCAATAGCTCAAAATGCGAAGGGACTGAAAAAAATAAAATAAAAGACAAGGCTGCAAAGGTGGAAAATGACTAAAAAGTTGGGTTGAGAGGCAACCAAAGGAAAAGAAAGGCATCTCAAATTTTGTTTCTAAGCAAACAAATATGTTACAGCATGGTCATGAACCTTTCAATCCAATAGTTGGAGACATTCATACTCCTAACTATCAATCTAGGAATGACATGGGTCAAGTATATTTATCAGTTGTTACTATAACTTTTGTTTCGTAGTGAACGAAGAACATATATATTTTTATCATTTTTATATAATTAACTGTATAACATTAATGTCACCTTGTTTTTTTACCATTACAGAACAATTATGGAGTTCAACATGTAGCCGCTATGAATAACTATTGTCATGAAAGGCCTACTTCAGCCTTTTATTCGTAACATTAACCACCATTAATCCATTTAGTTCAGGTAGATTTATTTGAAAAAAGAACCTTTAATCATTTTTTTCCCTTCTTTAAGGTTAGATTTACTTCAATGTCATATAATGTAGGAACATGAGTTTCCAACACACGGCCGAAGTTTTATGAAATTACTAACAATGACCTCCACGCAGAGAAGTGAATATAATTCTGTAAATTCAAATTCACAACTTCATGGTGAGTATACTTTTAATCATTCCTATTCACATGAACAAGTTGCTTAATTACTTTTAACTAGTTTTATTTGTTTTCCAGATTAATCTATTTCAAGATTATACAAAAGTCTATGCATGACTTTCTTTTAGATCAACTCAATTTGATGCTACCAAAGATTGAGGAGGCTTTTGGTAGTTTGGAAGTCTTTTGGCACCTTCAAAGAATGCATCAGCTAGAAGTCAAATGGCAACATCTTTCATTTCTTCCGATGGCATTGGGTTGTAATCATTTGGAGAGATGATGGTTAAATTACAAATATTTTATTTCTCATAGATGGTTCAATAAGAAACTATAATATGTTTATGGATTAGCACACAATGTTCAAATACACTTTGATCTACCTATATTCGACTTTTTGTTAGGCATTTTCAGATTGAGTTCCTTTACTAATTTATTATCTATCTAGCAATCTTGATCAAAACAAATTTTTAACTATGTGCTGGTTCCTTTGTAAACAGAAGCGAAAGTCTTTCTCATGGGTGATCACCATAATGAAAAATAAATGGGATATGGCCATTTATACCTTAAGAATATTTAGTAACACTTTTCTATAATTCCTTTTCCCCTTTTTGATGTCTATGGTGCTTGTGTTTGCACACAAGTTTGTTACTAGTGCTTAAAAAAGGAAACTTGCAGAGCACTTGAATTATTAAAACATTCTCAGCTGCAATATATCAGATAAGTGGTAAGCTAGCTCATATCCTTGTACGGTCCATGTTTTATTTATGCAGATAAAAATTTTAAAAATGGCTATAGTCATCTCCATATTTTGACAACTTCACAAATGAAATCTTAAGATAAAATCACTTTAAAATACCGAGCAACTTGTATGTTAGTATCATTTGATGTTATTGTTCATAATCGTTCGACCCAACTCAATCTATGTCGACTTTTACCTTGTGATCCTCAGTCTAGGAGGATCGAAATCCAAAAGGGAGAGAGCCGCAGTACTGTCTGGTGTGGTATTTTAAAAACCCTAACAATGAAGGAAATGCAATGAAATTAGAATTGCCAAGTATTCAGAAAATAATTTTTGTGATGTTAAAATTACGTAGTTTTAATAAGTTTTAGAAGGCATAAGTAGGTGTGATCGGTTTATTTATCACTTAAATGATGTGCCAATCATACAATAAAAGAAATGAAGATCTCCATTACTTGGGTGTAATGGAGAGGATCAAAATCCCTACTCTTCATACATATGACGAAATATACCAAAGTAAAGTAAAGAGAAGGCATAAAAGAAACCACAAGGATAACACTGGCCATCGAAAATGACTAAATGAGCTGTAGAAAAAAGTGGAGGAGATAGATACATCTTCATTTGTGAGAAAAGCTTGGAAGTCTAATCTAACCGTAACAACTACCAATGTTCTCCTTGACGCAGTTTCCGTGTCCTCTCCCTCTTCCGTTACCTTCAAACACTACTGTCTCTTCCCTCCAAATCAAACAACCAACTTCTCAAAAGCAGAGTCCTCAACTCATCACCTCCATCGCCACTACTGCCATTACCACCACTCT
>JAOTRH010080274.1:0-17242 GCA_034768845.1 Heliamphora exappendiculata
TCTTTTTGGCAAAGATGCAAGAGTGGCAGCTATTGAGAACGAAATTCAGGTTGGTAATTCATTATGCTAGTCTTGGCGACATAAGTTTTGTGGTTTTTTCAATCTTGGATATTTGGTATCTCATATAAAGTAGTTTTGTGGGCAGAGTTTCCTTCTTTATGTTGTATTGTTTCTTATGAATGCTATGTAATTCATGATGCATTTCAACCGGTATTCCCGATCTTATTGATTGTGAGCCCCAGAAAATGCTGCATAAAGCTATATCCTCAAAATCAGCATTTGATAGATTATCCAACCCCGGGAAATCTTAGTTATTGTTGGAGGTTCGGTCTGACCTGGAGCATGAACAAGGTTGTGCATTCACAGGGGATGGATGTGGCTCCATAGCCCTGGGGCTATTTACAATCAGCCAATTAAGAATTCTTAGATGTACTAGTATGCAATCTTAATTCAATGGAACTCTTCTTGTGAAGCAGAAGGAATGTTTAATCAATGGTAACGATGCTATAATGTTTTAGTTGTTTGAAATTGGGATGCTTACATTTTTTGTAAATTAGGAAACATGATGCTTAGTTCAGTGTGGACTTGTTCACTGGAAATTCTGCTCAAGTTAAAATGCTTAGTGTACCTGCACACATATAATGGGGCCCATGGCAATGGTGACACGCGGCTAAGTTTACCCTTTCAACCAATAGAGAGAACATGGTGCTGAATTTCTCTTTGTCTGAAGTGATTGATGTGGGATGAACTTATTTAATAGATAAGAACACTATCAGCCCATAAAACTAAGTTGTTTAAATCGATAATAATTCTTTATGTCCCCTTGCCGCTTTTGTCAAAAACAATGTTCCATTGTTGATTTAGGACAGCTTTATGAAACTTGAAACACGTGGCCTGCAATTGGTTTTGTGGTAGGTTTTAGAATAGGAACAGATTCTAGGGTTTATGAAGGAAAAAAGCAAGAAATAGTGGGGTAAATTTCAGAGGTTGTAGCTTGCTGGGCTTTCAAAACTAAGTCTATTTGAGGGCTTAGACGGCTAGCAAAACAAGGTTTTAATGGTTAGTTGAAGAGCTATAGGCAGGTTTAGGGTCGATTTATGCTCAATTTGCTAGGGTTCCAGGGATGAAAACTTAAGTTTTCTAGGTCTATAAAAAGTAAACCATGAAGGCGCTTAACCTTTAGAAGAGTTGGACAAATGATTCACACTGATACTATATCAAATCCCATAAACTCAACTCACTTTTGGAAAGAGAGATTACATGTGCGTATATAGTTGATTTTCTTTATTCTTATTGGATTTTGATCCCAAAGTTACAAATCTAACAAACCCTGGCCAATTGGAACATTCTAAACCTAATCAATTTTTAATGCTCTTGACACCTCCAACTGAATTAAATATAGCTAAATATGTCTTCCAGGATTTTAAGAAAAAAACAAACATAAAAATAAGACTTTAAAGTGACCCAAAACTTTCATTAAAGAATGCCCTAAACAGGCTACAAGCAAAATGAGTGATTTGGCCCTTCTTTTCTTTTTGTACTCTTAATCTCTTGTTTCACCAAAAGCAGAATAAACAAGTGGTTTTGGTTGTTGAATTGTTTGTTTGGTTTTTATTTAGGTTAGTTGTGAAAAGTACAGTCCAATTTCTTTATCAATACTCAGAATGTGAGCTACTTAGATGTTTGCATGAGGTAATTGTGGTTTAAAAGGATGAGTGGATGGGAACTTTGTTACCAGGAAAGCAACACTAATTGTTCTGCTAGGTGGAATAGGAACAAGAACATGAATGTGGTATGCCACATGCTTCTAAATTGTGGCATGATGCCATTATATAAGTAGAATTTTATCGATTTCACTATTAGGACTTAATGTACTTCTAGAGCAATTTTCTTTTGGCAAATAGAAATTTAATAAAATATAATCTAATTTTTCAACTTAATCATGTAAAAGGCATCTATAGGAGCATTATGGCTGATTATTTTATGTTTCTCTTGTCTAAACTCCACTTTCAGTTTCTATTCCTATAGAAACCTTCAAGGAAATAAATACGGAAAACAAATATATGGGATTTCTTTGGATCACTTAATTTCTGGTTTTGGAGTGGAAGTTTATCATGTTTCAGAACGCTCTTTCCAAAATGCAAATTGCTAGGGTGTATTTCATTGTCCCATGTTCTTGGGATCATAGTCTAATCATTGTTGTTTTTTTTTTTTTGTTGTCGGCTAGGCGGGGGGCTTAAAAAATGGTCGTTTCCTTTTGGGGATGGTAGTTTTTTGCAGGCCTTTTGGTAATTTGGTTAGAAAGGCATTTGAGGATTTTTTAAAACATGAATAAAATTTGTCATTTACGTCTTCTTGGGTTTGATCCCTTTAACTGGATTCTGGTGTTTTTGTTAGTAAAGATAGGAAAGCCGCATCTGATGTAATTTTCTTTTTCGATGCTCTTTTTGTTCTATGTTGTTGTTTTTCTCTTTATACCTTTTCTTATATATATATATATATATATATATATATATATATATATTGTCGCTACAATGAAAATACAAATATTTTTTTGGTAATACTAGGGGGAGTGGTTTTCTTTGGAAGATTCTTTAGAATCCCTACTTTCTACCTATTGAATGGGAGGCATGAAAAAATATAAGCTCCTTTTGTATTAGTGTGAACTCTGAAGCTCAAATGTAATTTTTCCAATTTTTAGAAATTTGTGGTGGATCACAATTTAGTAGTGGGTTGTTGCCTAGATGTTGACTCTTGGCTTGAACTTCATCTGTTATATGGCATTGATTTTATAAAGAAAAATGCAAATAAAATATTATGTAGAAAGCAAGTATATGTATTTTATTTTGTGGTTATTAAACAAGATTGATCTGAAGCACAAAGCAAATGCGGGCAAGCGACAATTTATCAAGCTATTCTAAGTCATGGAAACTCGAGGGCGGGTTTTTCCAAGATGGAGAGAATGATGATGCTGACATTTTACGAAACTTTAGTTTTGGCAATAACTTTAGGAAGTTTTCTTTTTCAACGAAGCCTGTTTAGTTGCGTTTTTGTATATTTTTAGTAGTCAAATTTGAATTGATCTTAAATGTCTTTTTTGGCAAAATTTCTATTACTTAGGGATTGGTATGATTCAACTTCCTTAGTGGGTTGATAACTTTTAATTTAAGGTTTTACTATTATAAATAAGTTATAAGGGCCTTAGGGTGAGGGAGTTGATTATTGATATTAGAATTTAGAGAGTTTTCTCTTTATCATGTTTGTTATTAGAGTGAGTATCTCTAATTCAAGCAAACTTGTAGATTTCGGTGTTAATGCTCCTCTAACCGATACGCTCCCTTCATCATATATAGGTTGTTGGCATCTAAATTTTGCAATTATTTCCAGTTGCTCAATTTAATTATTTTTAATTTTCTTGCTTTATGCGTTTATCATACTTCATCTACAGTTTTGTGTGTTACTGATTTCATGGTTCTCTGACATTTTGTTTATAGGAGGACTGTAAGGAACTTCGTGAAGAGAATCTAAACTCTAAAGAATATTTAGAGGATCAACAGCCAAGCTATATTTGCCTAAATGAATTTCTTGAAATCCTCCACGAACTGAAGTTCCAAGTACTGGAATCAGAATATCACTTATCAAGAAGATTACATTTAGTAAGTATCATTTGCTATGACCTTTTAAGCTATTTTTGGAACAGTACTTTCTAGTTTTATACAAGCTACGTGCTTCTATATGTAAATATGGCTTCTTCTTCTTCTTCTATTTTTTTTTTTTTCCAATTCTCAGCACACACTCATTACAGAGGAAGCTGTGCTCTGATTATCACAAATTAGAGTTCATCACTTAAAAAGGGAACAACTGTGGTTGACATATATAGAATGTATTTGATTTTAATCCTCAAGTAACAGTTTTTATGATGTCGATGTGTTGGCCATTTTCATGTATTGCTCATGTGATTGTTTAAAAACAAAGAACAAATGAATGAAAGACACCTCGATTTTGACTTCCTATCTAATAAATCATGTGATTTATGTTGTTGCTCTTGTCCCAAGCTATGAACAAAGTTGCACTTGAGAAACAAGTGTTCAAAAATGAAAATAAAAGTACATAGCAAGTACCAATGCTTAGACATGGTAGGTAGTTGGGTATTTTTAAGAAGGTGAAAATACAAATTGTATGAGTAATATATTAGATAAAAGGTTATAGAATAAGGGCTTACAACTTTTACTACAATTATGAATGATGGGGTGTGGGACCATATTATTCTTCCCAGTGGCTAGTACATCTCTCTTGGATATTCCCTTGACGTAACTTGTATTTGGTTGTGATAGGCAGAGAAGGATTTGAAATCAGCATTTGAGCTCATGAAACATACCACATTAATGCTAAATGTTCTGACATTAGGATCAATGGAGGATCAGTCCATCTATGTTTCTACATGGACAAAGATGATCTTAGTATGTGCTCAAGAGTTGAAGCTGTAATTAGAGAATAATTGATTATTAGAAAAGCTTAGCCTCTCAATTAGAGAGGTCTACTATATATATTAATTACAAGGATACAGTAAAACCTTAATGAGCCCTTATAGCTAACGGGTCTATGTACAGATATAATATACACATATCTCATAATATCACTAATACTCCCCCTCAAGCTGGAGTATAGATGTCAATCATGCTTAGCTTGTTACAAATATAATGAACTCGGAAACCCATTAATGACTTAGTAAAGATATCTACGAGTTGTTCTGTTGTCTTCACATGACCCAAGGATATACTACCCTTCTGACACTTTTCACGAACAAAATGACAGTCAACTTCAATATGCTTTGTCTTCTCGTGAAATACTAGATTATTAGTGATATGCATAGCTGTTTGGTTATCACACCACAACCTTGTAGAGTCTGTCATAGGCATGCCAATTTCTTCTAGGAGCTGTCGTGTCCACATAACCTCAGCAATTGCCATTCCTGTGGCTCGGTACTCAGCTTCAATACTCGATCTCGCTATAACATCCTGTTTCTTGCTTTTTCAAGAAATCAGATTCCCTCCAAGAAATATAGAGTATCCTGAGTTTGATCGCCTATCACTAGGAGATCTAGCCCAATCTGCATCCGAATATTCTTTCAGGTTGAGGTGTTCATGATTCTTGAAAACCAGCCCTTTTCCAGGATTGGCTTTCAAATATCTCAATAAACGAAGCACCACCTGCCAATGATTTGTTCTCGAAGACTCCATGAATTGACTCACCACACTTACTGCAAAGGCAATGTCTGGACGTGTCATGGTGGTGAGATAATTCAATTTTTTCACTAGCCGTCTATATCTATCTGGATGGGAGAACAACTCACTCTCATCGTCTTTGCCCAACTTTTGACCCGGATCCATAGGAATCGTACTGTCTCTGCTTCCCTGAAATCTTAGCTCAGATAGAATGTCAAACACATATTTTCGTTAGGAGAGAAAGATACCATCTTTCTTCTGTGCTACTTCCATGCCAAGAAAGTACTTTAGAGCCCCCAAATCTTTGGTTTGGAACTGGCTTTGTAGGAAGGTCTTCAGATTACTGATCCTAGCAGTGTCATCTCCTGTAATCACAATGTCATCAACATACACAACTAGCAGAAGAAATTCATGTCCCGAGTGACGGTAAAAGATACTCGGATCTTTCTTACATTGGTGCAAGCCAAACATCTAAGCCATCGAAATGAATCGACCAAACCAAGCCCGTGGGGATTGTTTAAGGCTATAAAGGGAGCGTTTGAGGCGACATACTTTCCCATTCTCCCCCTGAGCAACAAACTCCGGAGGTTTCTCCATGTAAACTTTCTCCTGTAGATCGCCATGTAAGAAAGAATTCTTGGCGTCGAACTGATGTAAGGGCCAGCCACGGGTAGCAGCTAAAGAAATGAGCAAGCAGACAGACATCATCTTAGCCACGGGCGAGAAGGTATCAAAGTAATCCACGCCATAAGTCTGAGCAAAACTCTTGGCTACTAAGCCAGCCTTCAACCGGGCCAACGAACCATCAGGGTTGACCTTAATAGTATAAACCCACATGCAGCCAATAACATGTTTATTAGGAGGAAAGGGAACGAGCTCCCAAGTCTGATTATATTCCAAAGCTGCCATTTCTTCTTCCATAGCCTGGCGCCAGCCAGAATCAGTGATAGCCTCTTGCAATGTCCTGGGAAGAGACACAGAATCTAGGGTGAAAATTAAGTACTGAGTAGAAGTAGAAAGTCCCTTATAGGATTGCACATAAAGAGGATTGTCACGACATTGGCGATAACTCTTACGATGAGCAATAGGAGCAGTACTTACAGTCTCATGTGAGGATGAGTTGGGATCCGGCGACGGGATGACTGGCTCGGTAGAGGCTGCGGGAGTAGGCTTACCATCTTGTAGAGATTCCGAACTAGGAGATGGAGCCTGCACTGAAGTAATACGATATAGCAATAAATCAGCATCCACAGGAGATGGAACAGAATTAGACTGGGCAAAAGACGGATAGTAAGGTTGTGACTCGACAAAGGTAACATCACATGACACCATAAACCGACCAAGATCAGGAGAATAACACCGACATCCCTTCTGAGTCTGGGAATACCCAAGGAAGAGACACTTCAAAGCTCGAGCATCTAATTTGGAAACGGAGGGTCGAGTGCCACGAACATAACAGACACAACCAAAGACCCGAAGGAGAAGGGAAAAGAGACACCGATTGGGAAAAAAGACTGAGTGTGGGGGCTGGCTTTGGAGAACAGTGGACGGCATTCGATTGATGAAGTAATAGGCCGTAAGAACAGCTTCACTCTAGAATTGCTTCGGGACCTGCATATGAAACATAATGGCACGAGTCACCTCGAGAAGGTGACGGTTCTTCCGTTCTGCAACATCATTCCGTTGTGGTGTATCAGGGCAGGATGATTGATGAATGATACCGTGTTGTGTAAGATATGTGGACAGTTGAGTGGAAAAGTATTCTCCACCGTTGTCACTGCGTAGGTATCGGATAGTAGTATTAAATTGAGTCTTCACTTCGGCACAGAATGCTGTAAAGATGGAACATAATTCAGACATGTGCTTCATTAAATATAAAAAGGTAACTCTAGAATAATCATCCACAAAAGATACAAAATAAAAAAAACCCAAGGTTGAAATCACATGACAAGGACCCCACACATCTGAATGAGCAATCTCAAAAGGGGAACTAGCTATTTTATTGATTCTCGGGTAATGTGGAACACGAAGGTGCTTTACAAACTGACACGACTCACAATTAAATGGGGAAGTAGACTTCAAATTTGGACACAAAACACGAAGACTAGACACTGAGAGATGACCAAGATGACAATGAACATCAAAATAAGACGTAGATATACTAGAGCAAGCTACAGGACCCGGAACATCATCCAAGATGTAGACTCCTCCTTCCACGCGACCCCTACCAATAGTCTTCCTCGTCGTAAGATCTTGAAACACACAATAATCAGGATAAAATAAGATTGGGCATTGCAAATTCTTAGTTA
Organism: Heliamphora exappendiculata; assembly: GCA_034768845.1. Lineage (NCBI taxonomy): Eukaryota > Viridiplantae > Streptophyta > Magnoliopsida > Ericales > Sarraceniaceae > Heliamphora > Heliamphora exappendiculata. The sequence goes on from JAOTRH010080274.1 coordinate 7,535, forward strand.
TCTGGCTAACATATATTAAATTGAAAGGTGAACTCGAGATATGCAGAATTAAAGTGAGAGGAAGCAGAGGTGTAGGGTTCACTGAACCACGACATTTAATCATAACAGATGATCCATTAGCCACAGTGACTGAAGTGGAGTTACCCAAGAGCTGATAAGAAGATAAAATACCTGCAGTACCAGTCATGTGGTTGGACGCTCCAGAGTCGATGACCCAGGTAGGAGTAGAAGTGGCAGCAAATGCTGCAGGGTTACCTGTCTGACCAAATGTGGCTGTGGGATGTGGTCGTGGATCAGTCAACTGAAACTGAGTAAAGCGTGCATATTCCTCATCTGTCATCTCCACAACTTTCTTTTCTGGTTGATGGACTGTTACCGAGTCAGTGGCAACATTAGCAGCGTAAGACGACCCAGATCCTGATCCGCCTTTTAACTTCCAACAGTTCCTTTGAATATGACCTGTAGCTCCACAATAGTGGTACACTCTCGTATCACGCCCACCATCACGGCCAGAACCACGACCACCACGTCTGTCCCCTCGCCCACGACTGCTAGTAGTAGTCACGAGAGCAAATTTATCAGCTGTGTTAGATGAGGGAGCTCGGGTGGTGTCCTCACGAGTAACCCGTAAAACTCCTCGAAACGCGTCTAAGATTGTTGGAACTTCAGGACTGGCAAGAATTTGTGAGCGAGCAACTGAGAGCTCAGGATCCAAGTCTGCAAGAAACCAGCTAACACCAAGTTGCTCCCTTTGCTCCTGCATCTTCCTCGCATTAGTGGTCAAAGGCATAAGGGTGGTAAACTCATTATAAAGGGTCTTGAATTCAGCAAAGTAATCGTTGAGAGATCGCCCCTGTTGATTGAGTTTGAAGAAGCCTATCAAGACATCAAACAAGTGAGAGAAGTTATTGGTGTTCGAGTACAAGAGATCCAGAGAGTCCCATAACTCCTTGACAGTATTGGCGTTGCTTACCAATACTTTAACTTTGCGATCCATGGAATTAAGAAGATGGGAAAAGATCCTTGCGTCCTCTTGTAACCAGCTGTCAAAATTTGCAGACTTAGAATCAGGGGGGTCATCCTTCAAGAGCCTCTCGTTCCCTTGGCTCCTAAGAGTTATTAAGAGCGTATTTCGTCACATTAGAAAGTTAGTACCATCAAGTTTTTCATCCACAAGTCATGAGGATGAAGAAATAATCTCTGTAACACTGCTCTGTGAGCCTTTGGAGAGGCTAGATTCACTGGACGAGGTTCCCTCAGTCATTGCAATGTATCACAAGGATCAATAAATAAGTCCTTTGAAGTTGCAACAGTAAAATGAGTGCAACAGAAAAATGGGCAAGTCTTCTACATTTGCACAAGCAAACTGAGTAACAGTAGCAACTTGATGGGCCACCAGGAATAGTAGCCGAACAATAAAATGAGTAACAGTAGCAATCAATTGATGACACCAAGAGAACAGCAGCCGAACAGTGAAAGTCAAGAGAATTGGTAATCTCTCAGCCGATGCAGATTCGACCCTGCTGTCGACGCCAACCAACGATCGCTACAGCCGTCGTCGACCCCTTTAGAGACCACCAGAGCTGCCGTCGACCCTTTTCGAAGACAGCAACCGTGTCGTCGACGTCGTCGACCCTTTCAGAAGGCAGCAACTGCATCGTTGAAACCTTTTACAGGAAGCAGAGGTACCGCCGACCCTTGTGGAACAAACCCTAGGTGTCGCTGAGCCTTTTCGAGCAAACCCTAGCCACCATTAAGCCTTTTCGAGCAAACCAGAGGAACCGTCAACCCCTGTGGAACAAACCCTAGGTGTCGCTGAGCCTTTTCGAGCAAACCCTAGTTGCCGTCAAGCCTTTTCGAGCAAACCAAAGGTACCGTCGACCCCTGTGGAACAAACCCTAGGTGTCGCTGAGCCTTTTCAAGCAAACCAGGGAGTGCGTCGAACTCCTGCCGACCACGAAAACTCCTGTCGAACTCTCGCCGACAGCCAAAAACTCCAGCCAAACCCTTGCCGACCACCGAAAGCTCTAGCCAAACCCTTGCCGACCACCGACGCCCCAAAGACAGGGCTTGCCGACGCCGGAACAGCAAAACAGGTTAGGGTTTTGCTTAACCTAGCGTTGATACCATGTAATTAGAGAATAATTGATTATCAGAAAAGCTTAGCCTCTCAATTAGAGAGGTTCACTATATATACTAATTACAATAATACAGCAAAACCCTAATAGGCCCTTATAGCTAACAGGCCTATGTACAGATATAATATATACACTTCTCATAATATCACTAATAGAAGCATGGCTCCTGGATTTGGAAGCAGTTAGTAGAAAAGAATCTTGAAAGTTGGATACTCTCTGCACCTCGAGGTACTGCATCAAGTTTATATTACTTATTACAATGATAATTTTAGTAACAAGGACAATTGCAGCAATAATATAACCAATGATGATTTTATGGAGAGCAGTGAAAAAGTGTTGTTTTGGTGTTGTTCATACCTTCTATTTTGTCATCATTATATCGATTTTTAACTTAAGTGTCATGATAAATACAGGCAAACATTTTATTCTTGCCTTAGGAGAGATTTACAGAGAAGTAGCAATACTTGGAGCCTCAACCAAATTTTACAAGCCATGGATACTGTCAAGCTCTGTAGATTCTACAAGCATTTATGCTCTTCTAGAAGAGTGTTATACTCTTTGGTCAAGTTCAGGAATCGAGGAAGCTCTCCAGGGTATGTCTGATCCAATTGATTTTGAATATCATAGTTCAGTCAAGGCACTATGGGAGTCAATCAATTATATTCACGATCTTGAGGAGATTTCACTTGGAGAACGTGTTTTCAATGAGCAAGTTTCTGTATGCCGGTTGTCACTTTTATCTTCAGAAGCAGTTCCGGGTGAGCAAATTCAAGATTTTAAAGAAAAAATGAAGGAAGGATATAAAAAGATTTTGCAGCCTGGGAGAGTGGGCGTATTTAATTACCCATTTCCACTACACATGTTGTATGATAACAAATTTGCCCATTTAGATGATAAATAACATAGAAACATTGAAATTCTTCGAAATTCTGTGCAATTTTATAATATGAAAAATTTGCTACTATGTATGAAGACAAATCACAAATATTTTGGTGTCTGGTGTCCTGACATTTCTATCAAAATCTGGAGTTTCTAAGTGACTTAGTAACTTGAAATAGATTGCAATTGAGAATCTTTACACTTTTTCATAGGTACCAATCTCAATAGTCTTCCTTTTTGTTTTGTCTTTGCCATAATGAAAATGGTGTTCTGGAGTGGGAAATACTACTTTCTCACGCTTGCAAATTTATGGCGAATCTCATAAGATCTGATCATCCGGAGCTTCCAGAGTTGGATGTTGGCTCATGAGAAGAATCGTGCAAAAATATATTTAACTATTGAATCCCAACGTTTGGCAGGAGATGAACCCTTTGGAGCGCCAACAACTCAAATGATAACTCCAAGAGAGCACTGCGGTTTGTTGTGTTAAGATCAGTAAGTCCATTGCACTTGGCTTGGTTTGATCAGGCAAGGGCAGTTCATTCATTTTATTTTTCTGTGCATTCTTTTTGTATAAGCTGTGGTACAGTTTTTGTATATGTTAGCATATTGTGTCATTGCATTATTTATCATGGCACGTGTTAGTTGAAGATTGTCAACTGGAATCAAAGAGACACCTACATGCCCAGAGATAGGAGTTGTAACAATACAAGAAATTTATCTATTCTTCTATTCTCTCCCAAGTCTCATCCTACCCTTTCAAGGAAAAAAAAAAGATAGGATTGTTGCGCTGCAAATAGACATTGTGCTTTATACCTTACTAGATTGGTTAAATTTTTACTTTTTTGGATTGTATGGATGAGAGGACCTGAAAAATTATAATAGTTTGACCAAATGATATAAAATTCAGTAAAGATGAAAATAAGCAAAGTAAAATAAATAAGCAATTATCCCAAAGGGTCACAATATTTTACGAGATTTGCCAATTAACTGTCTTGTTTTAGGGTGCAGAGCTGAGTAACACGTGCAGAGTACAGATATTGAAACAGTAGTTTGAAGCTTTTAGTACTATTCTCATGGTTAGATGATTTGCTAAGATATTAATTTGCGGACATGGGGCTTGTAATTGTTGGTTTTTTGCTCGATTCAGTACTATTGTTGAGAAAACTTGTTCTGAAGCCATTTATTCAATCGGCCTTTTTTGTTTCATTGGACATGCTGGCTATGAATTTGGCATTTTATTGTGTGCTTTTCATTTTAGTGATACTTGACTGCATTTTCTCAATCTCTCTTTTGAGAAATCAATCTTAACCATGTCTGCAATGTTCACAAATAAGACATGAATGAGAACTGAGTCCTAGTAAATATAAATACATGCATTCATGAATCTGAATGCATATATATATATATATATACGTGTGTGTGTGTGTGCGCGCGCGCTCGCGCGTGTTAAGTTGAGTGGAACTTGATATGTACTGTACATTGAGCGACACGTTTGTGGGTCTAATTGTTTTAATGGTATTTTTAGTATTTTTACTGACTTGTAACCTTAGCTATATATATTGCAATGTAGGACAATTCCGCTATAATTTGTTTCTCTTTGTCATAGTAAAAAAATAGTAGCTGTGGTTGTAGTAGTAGTTAGGCGAACCAGGAATGTTTTGGGTTTTGTGTGTGTGATCTCTTTTTTGTTTTATATTTTTCCACATTCATTTCTTATAGACTCGGCTTAGGGTTGTCATATGTTTAGACAACATAGAGTCATGTTAGGTTAACATGGAGTCATGTTAGGTTACTTAAGATGCCAACGTGAGTCTACTCAACCATAGGGAAGATATTCTCGTATGGCCATTGCTCAATAGATGTCTCCTTGAGAGGTGAAGTATTGTAGGCTCTTTTAAAAAAAATGTATTGTAGGCTGAAAAAGTTTGTGTAAAAAGTCATCCTTCTTGAACTTGCTTTCCAATATGGGCTTAAATATCCCAATGGGAATCTATAGTTGTTAATATTGTTAATTCCATTGAGGTGCTTACCTATTTGAATATTTGAAGTAGCCTTTTGAAATACTGTCTCCACATCTTGGAAAATTTACACTAATGGGTTGGATTTAATCAAGAAGTCAAATATTTAATAGTTATAATATCCATCTCCCACATAGTCATATAAACGATGCTCCTTTGGTTCGCCATCTCAATTTATGTAGTAATTATTTAATACTTTTGGAGCAACGCTTCACTCAAATTATTAAATAACACATTTTCACGAGCAATTATTCAATGCTCTTAGAACAAGTCTATGTGGTGTTCCAATTTATGAATTTATGAATTTTACCCATGATCCACAATGACTTTTTTGTATTTGTGTTTTCTTGTCCAACTTATTTATAAGCTATTTGGTTTTTTTTTTCCCACCTCTAAATGTTTTGCCCCCCTTTACTCTCTTCCAATGTCTATAATTTAAACCATTGGTTCTTAACACTTTACCTTCTAGAAAAATATTTAAATATGCAGTTAATCTCTTAAAAGATTAATTTGTACAAATTGTTCCTTAATTAATTTAAGTATAGCAATAATCTCTCCAATCCAACTTCAGTTAATGTTTTCGTTAAGTTATTCTACATATGTTAAAAATGTAATTTATTTTAGGGGAGCTTTTGACATTTTATCAATATAAGATTTAAAAAGTATAATTATTTTTAAAAAAAATTAATTAGAGTACACTGTCATTTAACTTTTATTCAATTGTTGCGACGTCTCTTCTTAAACTAACTCACATCCACATTTTGGTTAAATTATTTACGTATACTAATCAAATAATATTTTTAAGAAAAAAATAATAAAATTGGCGGCGTCATTTTTTTAATTTTTTGCCGCTAAAATTCAAATTTATAATATAACAAGAATGGACAAATTAGTTTTAAATTTAAATATTAGTAATTCTTAACACACATGAGCGTCAAGAGTTATTAATGTTTCTTTTTTTTTTTTATGTAATATAGTTTTTATACTGAACTATAAGTAACAATATGATTGTAAATGTTTATGATTTTAAATTTATATGAACAATCGTTTTTTTTTTTGCCTTATAAGATTTTTGTTAAATTTTGAATATAATATTATTCCACTATACATGATTTTCGAAACATGTGAATCTTATAAGGAATAATTATACTTTTTGAATTTTATAGTGGTAAAATATCAAAAGTCTCTTAAAATAGATTGTATTTTTATCATATTTTGAAAAAATTGACAAAAATATTAACGGAAGTTAGATTTAGAGATTTATTACTGTACTTAAATTAATTTAGAAAGAAATTTAAAAAAATTAATCTTTTAAGAAATTAATTACACATTTAAATATGTTTTAGAGATAATCTGTTAAAAGTTTATTAAAACTTCTGAGATAGCTGCACCTACCTCCTTTGTGGTTTGTGAACCTTTCTTGTAGCCTACAAGGAAAGGATCCTTCATCCTTTCCAGTGCATTATCTTTGTGACATAATTATATTTTCCTATTGGATGATTTTCCGTCATTAATTGCAGCGATATTCTTAACGTCAATGACTTAATAGCTCTGTTGTGGGAGGTTCTTGCAATTATCAAGAATCTCAAAGGATATAATTTTGTACCCTACTATTTCGTTGATCTTCTTAAAGTTAGAGTCTCGGTTCATCTCACGCACTTGTATCTTTTTCTTCTTCTTCTTCTTCTTCTTCTTCTTCTTCTTCTAATGAATGGTGCGGTCCTTGACAAGTTGAAGTTTGAGAGCTTCTAAATACACATACATGTGAGGATACCACTCTGCATATCTCTATTTAATAATTATTTTGACTCACTATTTAATAAGTTTTGTTTATTATTATTATTATACTCTCAAGTGAAATTACATGTGAGGATACCGTTGTGCATTTCTCTCACATTGTCAAAACAATTGGCTAATCTCCCCTCACATTGTCAAAAAAAAAATGGCTAATCTACAAAACCTGTCCAAACCGGCAGTTTGGTTTCCTTTTTTTAATTTATCGGTTTGGTTTCGATTCTCCAAAAAAGGAACCGTATGATAAGATTTGCTTCTCGATTTTAGTCTCATAATTTTGGTTTAAAATCGGTCCGGTTCTAGTTTAGTTGACGGACTCTTTTTGCAACTCACATCCCTCCATTTGAGTTTGAGCATTGTTTGTTGGTGAACAAACTTCAAATATTTGGATTTGTTTGCTAAACAAGCATGATTTGTTTGGATGCATTTTGTCAAATAAGCGTGATTTGTTTAAACTTATTTGACGAGATGTTCTAAAATTTTGCAAATTAATTATGCTTGGCCTTAGTTGGTCGAACAACCTAAGAATATTTGGCCAAACAATCTTAATTTGTTTGTTGAATTACAACTAAATGAAGTTTCGAACAAAATTTCATGGAACTTTTCTCAAATCTCAAATGCCTATTAAAAATCAACTAGTTTATGATTTTTAAAATGCTAGAGTTTTGAAATAGTTAGGGTCTTGAATGTTGTCATATAAATTAGGGTTGAGTGGGACGGGTTAAGAGACAACAGGGAGGAGAAAAGGAGTGAGTCGCGTGATAGGGTTGTGGGAGGAGAGGAAAGATGAGGTAGCGATGAGTGTAGGAGACTATAATGAGAGTAGATGTGACACCGAAGAAATGAATTATTTTGGGATTATTAAAAATGTCTATAGAAAAATAATTAAAATTCTTAATTTTCATATTGTGCGTTCAAAGAATATATAAATGTGCAAAAGAAAAATGCTTTCCTCCTTTCCACATAAGAAAGATTCTTTTTTCTCCAAATTTCAACAAACCCTCCAACACCATAATTTAGAAAGGGAAAAATAGTAATGGACACGTATGGTTTAGGCTATCATTTTGGCAAAATATAAGTGGACTTAGCGCAACATTTTGGCTTTTCTTATATTTGCAGAGAATCTGATTAACAAAGAAAATCAAAAGAAATTGCTAAAAGTAATGCACATGCACCACAAGAAATATCCAATATGGATACACACACATGCACATAAGGGTACTGTTAAATAGTCACCATTATTTGTAAAGACCATTCCCTAAAAAGGGGAAGAAAGATGAGTTAGTTTTTCTTTCAGCCGCAGTAAATTAAGCTCACATACACACTCAAATTTTGATTTGGATCATCTCCATTTGGAGGTTTCTTCATTTCTCCATCTTGATCATTATCATATTGAAAAGCTTACTAAAAAGATCATCAATGCAGAAAAGTTAAATTAATTGAAGATCGAAACTAGATGGCTGCATCATATTAATTCTTTTAAAAAATTATACAGTCTATTTTTAAGATAAACCTGTTTCGACCATATAATTATTAATGTGAAATCAACTTACTTTTTGTATGTATACTCCTCTCGGTAAATTTTATAATATGAACAATTCATATCACTAAAATGAACTTGTAATAAATACCACAAAATAAAAATAGTAAATTTACGTAAAATGCATAAAACAGTGCATAAAATACCACATGTATACGTGTCGTCAACATCAATTAAGTAATGGTAGATCCCATTCATTCTATTTACAAATACCCTACTGACAATGCCATGTCTTATTCAGTGCCCCGGTTTTGCCGGGGCACTGAATAAATTCACTCGTTCCCGAATTTACCATTCTGGGTGGGTCCAAAGCGACAAAGCCTGAAAACAAAATAAAAAAGACCTCTTCTGGCATGCAAATAATCTTTGCCGCATTGCTAAAGAAGTAAAGAACTCTCGATCAACAGCTTGTGATCGTGGTTTATACACAGCTTTCCTTTCGTTTTGGCAATAGAGGCAACCATTAGAGGTCTCGCTTGTACTTGTTTTGGGGCTTACCTATTGTGAAGAGGATCAGGTGTTGTGGGTACTTCTCTGTTTATGGTTGCAAAAAGGGCTTGATTGCTTCTGTTGAAACTCTCCCTCCATTTCTGATAGTGAGGATTCTGTCTCTCTTCCACAGTCTCTTCCAGATCATATCTGACTCCCAACACTGCTTGTGCTTGGTTTAATGCTGAAATACCAAGTAGAAGCAGTAGAATATAACCAACTTGACTCGTTGAGACTAGCACTGATTGCCTCTCTTTACCTTCTTTCTAAGCCAAGAAGAAGAATCTAGAGAGAGAAAGAGACAACTTTCGGGCTCATTTATCAAAATAAGTTAGTTTTGTAACTTAATTAACGGAATGAAATTTTTAAAATTTAATTTTCATTCGACGTACAAACGTGTTTAATAAATACGTTTTATGTACAAATATTTGTGACAAATATTTTAATTTTAAAAAAATAATATTTAAATATAAAACGTATTTACTAAATACACTTTTAGCCTTAATACATAAAACGTATTTAATAAACACATTTTTTTATTTTTATACATAAAATGTATTTATTAAATATATTTTTATATTTTTATACATAAAATAATCTTACCAATCACGTTTTTATATTTTTATACATAAAATATGTTTAATAAACACACTTTTAAATTTATCAAGTAAAACATATTTACTAAACATGTTTTACGTCAAAATATCAATTTTTCTATCTGAGCTCCAAACAATTACACCCTTGACCTTTCCCAAATCCACATCCCTTCTTCCTCTTCAATACTTGCTCCCGGCGATCTCCCTCCACTTCCTCGCTGCCACCGTCCTCAAGCCTTGCCGCCACCCTC
>JAOTRH010080305.1:0-17240 GCA_034768845.1 Heliamphora exappendiculata
ATTTGTAGATGATTAGAATAGAGATCTACTGGTCCTATCCAAATTAACTGTAACGTCAGAGGAGTATACCACGTGTACGCCTGCACAAGAAAGGGGTAAGATGCCCGTCGGTAGTTTTATACTGGTGGATCCTCCGATGATCAAGTCAGACAGATGAGTTTTAGATAGCTTAAAAGTAAATTTCAACAGAGTTTTGACTTAGTAAGAGAGAATGTACCTTTGTCCTCCAATTTAGTGGCTATTTATAGAAAAAAAAAATATGCTTGACCCGTCTGTGGAGTCCGACCCGACCCGGGGCAAATCGGGTTGTACCTTTTTTTTCTGATCAATGCATAATAATTAATGTCTTGATGGTGACTTATCAATACCATAATTGAATATCTCTGCAAGAAATCTCTGCAAGTGCCTTTTATCATGTCTAGATGTTCATCAATATTGCTTCAGGCCTAATTTGAGTTAGGGCTAAACCACCCCCGCTTGACCATTATACCCTTGAGTTTGCCCATTTATTATTGATCATTCATCATCGTATTACCTCCCGGATATATGTATCGCGGGACATGATCCTCAATATTATCCATTTAGCTCGGACTAAGGTTTAGGCAGTTCACCTTGCTCGGCTATCTGTGCCGAGCATTCCTCGTAACGGTGCCGAACACCAGTTCTTCGGGATGTTGGGGCCGAACTCTCGCTGAGCTCGGGCATTGTGCCTTGAGATCTCTAGAGCTCGGATACACTACCATATAACTCGGCCTACTGTCCGCGCTGATGCGGATGTGTCGAGAAACGTTCCGTGCTGATGTAGACTGCTGCGCTGTACGACCTTTCACGTGTGTTTCATGTGACTTTGATCAGAACTTGATCCCCTCATATATATATATATATATATAGTTTACAAGTTTAATTTTCGAGTTGATTTGGATTAATTTTTGAACTAATTTAAAAATTAAATTATTATTATTAATTTGTTTTTTTAAGTTTTATAACCAAATTAATTATTTATAAAGATTTAAATAACCCAATTCATAAACACCGAACTGATTTGATTTTTTTTAACTTTTTTTCCCGGAGAAGAACTTCTAATATAAAGTTCCTTTGATGAATTGTTATTTTCTGCCACTTCAATGACGAAAGCAATGACATAATTAACTTACGGATATTAATAAATAAAAAAATTTAAAAAAAAAACTTACGGTTCTCGTTTTTTTCGTTTTCTATTCTGAAAAAGTCTATAATTAATGTGAGCATAGGCATCGTCAGTCATGATTTCAACATGTCTTAAAGTAATTAGTGCCTCTGGATATTGTATTTATTTTATTTTATTAAATTTTTTATCATTTTTAAAAAAATAAAGAAATATTGGAAAAAATATAAAAATCAAAATAAACAATTAGCTGAATTTTATGTTGCTCATATCTATTTCTACTGAATTTTTTCTTATTTTTTATTAATTATTTTTTTATTTTTATTATTGAGATAATTTGAAAAAGTAAAAAATTGAAAAAAAAGGATAGAAAATTAAAAATTTATTCTAAACGAGGCCATTTTGCTGATTGATAGGCAATATATGGAAAAAAAACTTGGATCTTCATATGCTCCCTGGCAAGCTTGAGACTATAGCTTTCTTAGAAATTAAAAAAAAATGGAGTGTTTAGAATAATTATTAATAATAGTTTTTTTGTTTTTTTTGTTTTTTATTAAAATATTTAAAATATTTCTACTCTTTATTTTTAAGTTGTAGTGTTTAGAATATTGACAAGCTTTTTTTTGTTTTTGTGAGGATGATTAGTTTTTTTTTTAAAATTGAGAGTATTATAGTAATTTTAGTTCAAAAAAATTTTGGTGTTTAGAACGTGTATAGATTTCTTTTTCGTGGATTAAGTGCCTGTATAGGATAGCTTTTAAGCTTAATTTTTAATAAATTTATTTTTTTAAAAAAAGAGAAATAAAAAAAGTGACTGTATTTAGAATAATTTTTTTGTCTTTTTGCTTGTTTACTTTTTATTATAATGTCTAAAATACCTTTAATTTTAGCTTTTAAGTTGTAGTGTTTGGGATATTAGCATGATTTTTTTTATTTTTATGAGTCGGGTTGACTTTTTTATATTAATTTTATTTAAAAAAAAGTTCGGTATTTAAGATATGTATTAACTTTTTTTTATTGAATTAAGGGTACTCAAAAAAAGCTAACTAATTTTTTTTTTCCATATGTTAATCTAATAAAAAAAGTTAATAGATATTTCAAACACCGAAACTTTTTTTCAAATAAAATTATTATAATACCCTCATATAAAAAGTTAACCCTAATCACAAAAATAAAAAAAGTCGTACCAATATCCCAAATACTATAACTTAAAAACTAAAAGTAAGAATATTTTAGATATTTTAATAAAAAGTAAAAAAGATACTATAAAAAATTATCTCAAACACTCTCACTTTTCTTTTAAAAAAAACTAAATATTTTAAAAATCAAGCTTAAAAGCTTTTTTTCATTCCTAACAGTTATGATATTTTGATAAATGTATCATTTGGATTTATCTGCTTATTTAAAATGAATAAATTTAACTCTTAAATACGAATAAATTAGACATAATATAATTATTCTAAATTTGATATGATTAAATCTCTTAAAATAAAAATTATAGGACTAAATCTTTTATGAAATCTAAAAAATTAATTAATTTTTAAATTTTCCTAAATAAATCACTTAGTGTGCATTAAGTATTTTTATTTATTAAAAGTGATATATAAATAATATTATGTAATATTTTGAAAATTTCTAATAATTTTGATCGAAAAAACACGCATACCTGGATATTTTTGGTGTTCGTAATAAACGGTGTTCTTTTAATGTAAATCCAAAAATAAAGTAAACATAAATGTTGCTAAAACGGGTCCAATTTTGAATTTTCTTGGAGCAATTTTTTTTTCCCATTAGTCTCTCACTAGAGAAATGTGAAAGGAAGAAAAAAAAAATGAAACCTTTTTATATTGTGCCGGTTTGGAAATTTTAGTTTTTTGACTTTTTAAAAAAGCTAATATGATTCGTTTGGTAAACAAGTAAAAAAGTTAAAAAATTAAATTAAAATATTAACTTTTTGAATGTTTTATTTAAATTTTAACTATTTTAAAATACAATAATAATCTTTATTCATAACTTATTTACTACCACTATGTACTAATTACGTGTAATTATTAATATCAAATATATACCGGGTAAAACTGTTCAAAAAAGTTAAAAAAATTAGTTTTTTATCCAGATAATCAATTTTAAAAAAATTAGCTTAAAAACTAAGTTACCAAACAATTTACTTTGAATCAAATTTAACTTTTTAGCTAAAAATACAAAAAATTTAATTTTTAAATATTTTTAAAATTATTTTCTTAACGTTAGTGTAGATGTACATATGTTTTAGATTTATTTTATCACGAAAGAATGAGAAAATAAAAAAATATTTAAATAAATAAAATTAAATGAAGTTGAAAAAAAAAACTAATTTGGCTTTTTTTTTTTTGTCATTTTTTAACTTTAAACTTAACCATTACTCACCCAAATAATTAGCTTATTTCTATTTTTAGTTGATTCTTTTTCAAATATAATTCTTAATTTTTACTTTTTTAAAATATTTATAGACTAGAAGCACTGAAAAATAAAAAATGATGGGACCATTTTTTTTAAAAAAAAAGGCTAAAATTTATTAGTTCATGCTTAAATTAAGTACATAAAATAAATTAGAAAAAATACCCATTAAGTAGGCTTCTCAATGATTCCCAAATATTACTTTATACTAATATTGTAATATTATTTAAAAAATTTTTTTTTTTAAATCCAAAGATTCGCAAAGACAAAATTGTGCATGTGATCGATCACATGGTCCATTATAAGTCGGTTCCACCATAATCGCTTTCATTAGAAACAAACCTCTCATGATTAAACATTATTTTAAAATGTTTTCTCACCATATATTTCATAATTATATTTGATGATCATATTTAAATATCACATGATGTGATATTTATTATGTGGTACTTATGTTATCTTATAAATTTATTATTTATTTTTAAATATCACACAAGTAAGAGATGACATATTATTTGATACTAAAATGTGATATTCAAAATAAAATCACTATAGCATTATTATATATATTTTGTGACCATGTTTAAATACTATATGATGTGACATGTAATATGTGGTATTTTTGTTATTTTATGAATCTACTATTTTTTTATTTAATATCGCGCAAGAGATGTCGCGTTATGTAATATTTAAATATAATTATTAAAATATAATCACTACAGAGGATATTTGGTATTGTTAAAACTAGTAACTTATAGATTATAAATTATAACTTATAATATAAGTTATAAATGTTTTGATAACTATTTTAACTTGTAACTGAAATAAAAGAAAAAATAATTATATTCATTACAGAAATTATAAATATTTAAAAAATATTATAACTTGTAATTAAAATTAATAGCAAAAAATTAAAAATTATTAACAATTAATAATTTTAACAAGCCCGGTGCATATATATATATATATATCACCCCGAAATAATCACAGCTTTCCACGAATCAGTATGTTCAAGGTTGTTTGTAATCATCACCAAGTAACATGATCATCAACTGCTTCAAATCATATCCAATAAAAATCTAATTTAAGGAATTTATTATAAAATAATGAATACCTCCCTTGAGTAATTTAGACCTCATTTGATTGTCAATATAAATTGAGTGAGATTAATAGTAAGGTAAAATTAGTAATGAGATTAGATTAATTTTTTTGTATTTAAATTGAGTAGGTTTAAATAACGAATTAGATAAATTCATATTTGATATTTTAATATTTTAAGTTAATTTATTTTAAAATTAATTTAAATAAATTAATAAGTTAAATTTTATGTTATTTATTTTAATATTTTAATATTTTATTATTATTTTTTAAAATTTTTAAATTCGTTCTTTAATTTAATATTTCCTAATTATACACCATCTCTCACTAAGTTATCATTTATTTTGCGGACTAACAATTCGTCCAGATAATTAGTTTGAAAATTTTTTTATACAAACAAATATCAAATTGAACTATACTTTAAATTAATAGTCCGAACGAATTATTAATTCGTCGAAACAAATGAGATCTAATGTTTATCAAATCAGTCCTCCAAGAAAAACGGTTCTAACATAATTCAATGTTTTGACATTTATAGGCTTATTTTAAGTGAACATTTTTATAATTTGATCAAGAATTATTTACTTTAAAGATTTCTTCCATCGATACGGATAGAAAAGGCTATAATCTTTAATTAAAAAATAAAAAATTCAGAATAAATAATAATAAGCCAAAATAAGCTAATAGTTTATTTTTTCTTGCTTATTTTTGTTTTTATCAATTTTTTTGTTAGAAAAAAAAAAATTGGTTCCTCTACTCCAGATGAACTGAAAAGGAATTTTTTTTTTTTGACAAAAACATTTGAAAAAATCAGAGAAAATGAAAATAAGTCAAATGAAAAAAACTTAACACCAAACTCATTATTTTTTTGGGTAATTTTCCAAACTCAATATTGCCACCCCTAAGATGATATCTTGTAAAGATGTCAATTTCCTTAATTCTGGATTATGCAAAATGTTGTTCCACCTCAAACCTGTAATTAATAAAAAAAATCTGGACTAAATTGTACAAAAACACTAAGCTTATGTTTTGACTAGCATTTTGAGAGTTTTTTTTGCTTAAAAACTTACAAAAAAGTCTACTTATTTGGTCTCAGTTAACTTTTTCTATATATTTTTATATTTACTTTTGTAGAAAAAGATTAAAAATCAAAAAGTCTACAGAAAAATTAGTCCAAACATAGGCTTAAGGTGATGTTACATATTTTAGGATCCACCAAGTGTGTCTCTCAATGTCATTAGCAATATGATTATCAACCTTTTCAAAGAAAATATATGCAATAAAAATGTAAATATATGCCCCATTTCATACAAGAAATCTGTGTAACTTTTGTATCTAATTTTAAAACTTAACTATTAATAGAAAAAAAATTATCTATATAAAGTAATCACTTATTGAATACTTAAATATTATTAAATTTTCTACCATTCCCTTTGTGTGCAGTTGTATTTTCAGTCAATCATCTGTAAATCTGTTTGGTTCTATTATCTTAAAATGTGAACTTTTTCTAATGAGCAATGTTATAATATTATGTAAAATCTTATATCAAATTCAAAAAGTTAAATTATCACATAAAATAATTGCTCATAATCACGTATTATATACCTAATCTAAGATAATCTCAATTTGTCACACACAATATTATTTGTGGCAAATCAATCTCTTTCTTCTTGCCTAATAGTTAGTTTTTTTTTTTGAGAGAGAGAAAGGGGTGACAGTAACCCTTCCTTGGAAATTTTCATCTCTTGAGATCTCTTTCTCTCTCTCCTCTTGGATTTCTCATTTCTCTATCTTAATCCTCTCTTATTCGTTTTTTCCCATTTTTGTTTTGTTTTGTTGTGTGTGGTTTACAAATTTTGTTTTTTTTTTTGTTGTGATTTTTCTCATTTCATCGGTTGTTCTTCACCACGTCATTTTTATTAATTTTTTAAAATTTAGACGACCAGTTTGGCACAAGTAGATTAATACTAGTAACGTCAAAATAGATGTTAGACGACTACAATTGGTTTTCAATAAGTCCATTAGCGATAACTCAGTGGAAATTACAATGTTATTCTAGCTAGCTGTAAAAAAAATGACAACTATGTGCAATTTATGGTGATTAAATAATTTTTTTTATCTTCATTGTTAGGACTTTTTCTAGTGTATTTTTTAATAATGTCTCACTGCATGAATGTTTGGTGAAGTATTGGCATTAGTCCTACATTGTCTATGTGGATCAAAGGAAAAGAGGGCTCGATGGAAAAAGGATTTTACCATGAGAGAAGTAAGGAGGCCAACCTCTTTCAAATATACAACATGAATTTTAGCAATGCAATGTAGTTGGATTTTCATGTCGATCTGAATGAATATTCTTTTCCATAGAAGTAAATATTTACATGTTAGGTAAGGGAATAGAAAATTACAAATTCTATGTCAATAAGACATGCATTTCTATTACTATGAAATTCATAAATAAAGTAATTAGTTGTGGGGTTACCATTATCCTTTTTAGAGTGACCTATCTTATATGTGCTCCTAAAAAAGGAATTTTTTTTATTTTTTGAGGTCTCAAAGGGGAGTAAAAACACATAAGAACTTTTGAATAAAAATGAAAAAGAGATATAACTCCAGTTCCTTTGGAAATTGTAAGATCTTCATTGCAAAAAGATGGGCTTGGTTCATATTATCTTGACTTAGTTCTACTTCTTCTATTTTTTTAAAAAATACCGAATCAAGTTCTTCTCGTATATGTATCAAATAGAACATGTTGAGCCAAATTTTCTTCATGTAAAATTTTCTTGATTTAGATCGAGAAAATCATGCAGTTTTCTAAAACCATGTGCTATGGCTTAAATTTGTAGTCAATCATATTTTTGATAGAAGCCGTTGACAATTGAATTCGATTTTTCTTATTTTTTTCATAGATGTAATAAATGATGCGAAAATAAAGCTTGACTTTAAGTTGTTCGAGAATAGTAGTGTTGGATTTCTCGATCCTTTGCCTTAGAATTAATAAGTTTTATTTCTCGATAGAGGCAAATAAAGAATATAACTCGACGGTAGAGTGTCACCTTGATATTGTGGAAGTCATCAATACGAGCCTATTTATTTCTAAACCCAATTTGAGTTTTTTTATTTTAACTTACTCTCCCGTCATGATTGAATAAGAATGAATAAGAGGCTCGTGGAGACTGACGTGGGGTGGTAGGAATGGCTATGTTTTTTGGAGCGAACTTTGAAAAAATATGAAGTGCATATATACAGGTTATGCCTTGGAGTGAAAGACAATTTCGAATTTGCTTTGTCTATGAATAAGAAAGTTATAAGCAATACAACTACGAATCTCATAGAGAGTTCGATCATAGCTTAGGATAAATGTTGGCGGTATGCTTAGCAGGTGCAAGTCGGACAGGAAATGGTGTTTCCAATGACAGATGGGTGAGTAACGCATAAGAACCTACTCTTGAGAGGGAACAATTGTTGAAAACGGCTACTAATATCCCGTACTAATGGAGGAATCCACTCGAGGAGGAGATCGCATCTTGTAAGCTAGTTGGTGTGGCAATAGCTTACCAAGACAATGATCATTAACTGATCCGAGAGGATGATAAGTCATGCTAGGGTGAAAACACGGCCTAAACTCCTATAAGAGGCAGCATTGAGGAATTTTTTGCAATAGACAAAAGTCTGATAGAGCAATGTCGCGTGGAAGGAGAATGCACACAAGTTGTGAACTTTTTTTCATGGAGAAGAAGCAATGACGATGTCTAAAGAATAAGCATCAGATCTTTAACCCTTAAACGCCTAAACTCTAAACCCTTAAACTCTTAAACCCTAAATCCTAAATCTTAAACGATTATTGAATCAGTGAATACTTAGTTCGGAATGCCAAATCCAAATAAAAATGGTGGTGTACCCAGATTAGGGTTTAAAGTATAGGATTTTTGGTTCTAAAATATATTTTTATTATTGAATTCATTCACTATATAGAACTCGTGTCAAGTTTGTTATTTTGTGAAAAAAAAAAGTGAATCTGATATCTGTTGCTATATAAATAGATTACACTTGTATACAAATAAATAAATAATATGTGAATATAATTTTAAGAAAGAATAGTTAAACAAATGTTGTTCGATCACATAGTTGCATATATTAAATTAATTTATTTTTTTATAAATAATAAACTCGACAAAAACTACGTAGTGAATGAATTCAATCACAAAATATATTTGAAGACCAAACCGATCGAAAGCACAACACAACACCGTCTCCATTAACATCACTACTTAAATTGAGTATCCTAAAATTTAATATTTTATTTAATTTATCAACTTTTTAACAAACGAACTACATTAATTTATTTATTTTTTCATTTTTAATCAAAAACTCAAAAAATAAGAGTCGGCAATCACGACCTTAGTTGGTTTTGCCGTTAAGGCGTTAATCCATCCAGAGTGAGAGAAAGTTTTGGAGAGAGAGAGAGAGAGAGCTTCCTATATTTGACCGGTAATGCCTTCCGCGTGCAAATCCTAGACAAGTCGTGTCAAAATACCGAACCTTACCTTACCTTTTCCAGTAATTATTTGGTGCTTTTAGAGTATAGTATACTTTTTATTTTTATTTAATATAATAATAATAAATTTTATAATAAAAATATAATAATTTGTCTTTCTTGTGTGATTAAAAAATTAAAAAAAACTCACAATATATAAATTGTAATTGTTATTATCATTTATTTATCAAAAATAATACTTGGCATCGCCTATATTGATAATGTTTAGTATTATTGAAACTAATAGTTTATAAATTGTTAGTTTTATCAAAAATTATAAATATTTTATAAAAATTATAATTTATACTTTAAATAAAAATAATAATTATAAAAAAAAAGATATTTAAACATACTTTATATGTCTACTTATATGATTAATTGAATAACTAATAAAATTATTCAACTATACTACATAAGTAGGTATGTGTTTGCAAATGAACTCAAAAAAAAATATAAGTAGATATATAAAATAGGCATGTAAAATAGACTAAAATAACATTATTCAATTATAAATTATATAAATAAATAATAATTTATAATTAAAATTAAAAATTAAAAATTAAAAATTAAAAATTAATACAATAATTTTTTTATAAAAAATACAGGGACAACGAAAAAATAAAAAAAAATTAAAAGAATTTAAACTACTAACCAAATAAAGAGTTTATAAAATTAAAACCACAAGCTACTCTAATATAATAGTTTTAACAAACATTATTCCATATTAGCTAATAATCTTCCTACCTTCCCCCTTCCCCCTTCCCCTTCCCCTTTCTTCCCTGCGTTTTTTTCCCTCTATTTCTATTTCTCTTTCTCTCTTGCCTATACATACACAAAATAGTCTCTGTAAGACTCTGAATCATAAGAGATAGAAAGAGAGAGAGAGAGAGCGAGAGAGAGATGAGTTTGTGGAAAGAAGGAAGATCATCGTCGCCATCGTCACCACCAAGACGAGTGGTGAGAGGAATCAAGACGCTGTTCTTCTTGTTGACGATGTTGGTCTCCCTTCTCCTCTTCTCCGCCCCCGTCCTCCTCCTCATCGCCGCCGACGCCCTCCTCCCCTCCGCCCTCTTGTCCGCCTCTCTCTCCCCTCCTCCCCCTCTCTCTCTCCACTCCCTTTCTTCTCACCTAAGGAACTACGACTTCCGCTACTCCCTCATCGACATTCCTCTCGTCTCCCTCCTCAGATCCGCCGTCATTCTCTGTAAGTCTTTCCACACCCACTTTTCTCTCTCTCTCTCACCTCTTTGAATTTTAAATATTTTTCTAGATCACTTTTTTGAATTTATAGAACAATTATAATAAAATAATCATTATATCAATATATATATATGTATATGTATGTATCTCTGTATTGAGATTTTGATTATAAACTTACAGGTGTTTATAGTTTATGTGATGGACCGAGTCTGTCAAGGGGACCCTATCTGGTAACTGCGACGGTGTGTTCGGTGATTTCATTGGTGTTTGTGTCGCTGAAAGCTTACTTTGCGATGGGCGGTGTTTGGAGCAATATCGGTGGTGGTGGTGATCGGAGAGGCTACGGCGGAGCTACGGAGGTGGGTTTGTTCGTGTGTTCGCTGGTTTTGGGAGCAGGACACGTGGTGGTGGCGTATAGAACTAGTTGCAGAGAGAGAAGGAAGCTCCTGGTCTACAAAATTGATATTGAGGCTGTAAGTCAAATCTCTCTCATCTCTCTCTTTTTTTTTTTGGTGACTTGTGGGAAATTCGCCAAATGAGTAGGGATCATATCGGAATTCACCAAAAAAAAAAAAGTTTTAAAAAAATATCACTTATAAAATTAGGGTAAAATACATTGTACTCCTTTGACGCTTGGTTAAATGACAACACTTGGTTTTTGTGAAAATTATTGTTATGCCCTTGACTTTTAAAATTAGATTGTGCTGAATTAGTCCTGATTGGGCTAAATTCTGTTAATTTTGTTTTTTTTATTATTATTATTATTTTTTTATTTAATTTTTTTTATTTTTTAAAACTATCTCGATGAGATGAATCGAAAAAATAAAAAAATTTAATCAAAAAATAAAAAAAGTTCACTAAAACGAAAGTAAGTAATATAAATTTGATTTATTAGCTTATTTTTAACTTTTTTAAACTTTTTTATATTTTGATTAAATTTTTTTATTTTTTTGACTGATCTCGAAGGAAAGAGTTTAAAATATAATAATTTAATTAAATGATAAAAAAATTATTAAAAACAAAAATAAGTCATATAAAAAAAATAAATAAGCAATTATCCCATTCGGTTCCAATGTGTCTTGTAATTAATTGAAAGTTAACATAGTGAATGAAACTTTGTATGTATTAACCAAATATTTTAAAATATTAATATTATTTATTTTGTAGTTATAAACTCGAATGAATGGAATGAATATCATTTTTTTTACTCAAACACAAAACGAATGTAATTATATAAAATGCATTTTATTGAATACAAATTAACATTCTATTCACGTTACTTGAGTCAATAACTACAAAATAGGTAATATTGACATGTTTAGATATTTTTGATCAATGTAAATTGGGTGTTTGGCAAAGTTATTGTTAATATTTTTTATTTTTTTTTTATTAATTTTAATTATAAATTATAAATTTTTTGAAACAATCACAACTTCTGTTATAATTTATAAATTTTTTTATTTTAGCCACAAATTATAATTTTTATTAAATACTCATAATTTTTATTATAAATTACTTTTTATAAATTTTTAATTTTAACAATTTCAAACACTAACCCCTAACTCTGATAACAAGATCAAGGGGTAATTGGGATTCACTTTTATATCTCAAATGTTGAATAATGTAACTTTTAGAAGATCAGAGTTAATAGTATCATCCAAACCAAACCTCAAAAATGTTATTAATTTAAATTTTTTAATGTTTGATTTTTTTAAAAATTCATATTAATTTGTCTAGGTGAGAGAAAGAAAGAAATTTTAACAAAAAAATAAAAATAAAAATAAATTATAAAAGATGAGAATAAATAAGAATAAGAAAATAAACTATTATATCAAATGGTTTCTAACTTCAAGCCCCGTAGAAGAAAAAAGAACATTCACTTTTAAGCTGAAAATAAAAATAATTAAAATGGCATTAAAAAATCGATTTAAAGCCCTTTAACAACGAGGGTGTTTGACAAAACTATTGTTAGTAATTTTTAATTTTTTGTTATTATTTTTAATTATAAGGTATAAATTTTTTTAAATATCTACAACTGTTACTACAACTTAAGTTATAGCTATTTTTTCTCTACTTCAACCACATGGTATAATTTTTTCCAAATGTTCATAATTTCTATTGCAAGTTAAAATTTATAAACTATTAATTTTAGCAAATATCAAATACTATCTATTTTATTTTTTCAAATTTTTATTAAGCAAAAAATACTAAAAGTAATTTTAAACGAATAATCAAATAACCATTATTTATCTATTAGTATGACGACAGTTGAAAAACTCGATATATAACTAAATAAAAGGAGTATTTAAAAAAATTATTGTCGGTAGTTTTTAACTTGTTACTACTAATTTAAGTTATAAGTTATAAAATTTTTAAATGCTCATAACTTCTGCTATAATTTATAATTATTTTATTTCAGTCATAATTTAAAATTTTTACTAAATATTAACAACTTCTGAGTTATAGTTTATAAATTACTGATTTGAGCAATACCAAACACCACCAAAATATTCGTGTCTTTTATTTAAATAGTAAAAATAAATTAATATTTATTTTATCTAAAATAATTTTTATTATGTTATTACATAAAAAGGATAATTACACTACATCCCCTGAGTTTTAAGCTTATTACAGGGATCTCCCTTGTGATCTCTGAAATTACACTAACCTCTTATGAAATTTAATTTTTAACATTAATTGTACCAAATTATTACATTTTCGAATAAATTTTTATAATTCAATTCGTTTATTACGTAAAATTCATCGAGTTTGTTTAACATATAAAAATTTAAATTCATCCGATATCTGTAGTTAAGTGATTGAATAAGATCTCTTAATAAGTAAACAAATAAAAATTATTCAATTACTTAGGTACAGATGTCGAATGAATCTAAATTTTTACATACTAAACAAACTCAACGAATTTTACGTAATAAATAGATTGAATTATAAAAATTTATTCAAAAATATAATAATTAAGTGCAAATGGGTATAATTAATATTAAAAATTAAAATTTAAAAAAATTAATATAATTTTAAAAATTTTAAGTGTTATTATTCTTAAATAAAAGTATGATTATGAACAATGCACATAATACGTCAGGCGACTTTTAATAATTGCCGAACAAATTCAAAGCTTTCAAACGGGAAAACTTGGACCTTCCAGCTTGGCTGGGCCCACTGCCACATTCATTGTTTGTTCGAAAGGTTGACCGTCACTGTCAGAATGACTGGTTCTCCTTCTAGAAGACGGCTTTAAAGATAGGTGCTGTTTGGATTATTTAAAAAGATGATTTTTTCTATTAAGAAATTAATTTTTAAGTTATACCATTTAGTTTATCTAAAAAATTAATTATTTTTTATTTTTTTATTAACTCTATTTTTAATAATAAAAATTCATATCGATTTCTCAAACAGTACAATTTAAAAGCAAAACATAAAATTATTAGACATTTTTTAAGTTAACCTAAAAAAATATTACATTTTTTTAAAAAAATTAAATTTTTAAAAATCAAGCTATTTAAACCTCTCAAGCATACTATAAGAATTTTATTTATTTTTACTACTTAATGGGTAAAGATATTATAATTTTAAACAAAATTTATAAATATTTGTTATCATTGTAAACTTGATGCTTAAAGTTGTAAAATTTTTATTTATTAATTTAAAATATAAAATTAGAAACATAAAACTATATGCATATTTGTTTGAATTTTTAAATTTTTTTTACTAAATTATAAATTATAAATTATAATATATAATTAATAACAAACAACTCCCATATATATCCGACTCCTAAAAGAGAATAGAGCCCCTCTATGGCTCTATTTTTTTTTTCTTTTGGGATAACTTTCATGATTATAATTTGTTGGTTTGAAATGAGTACACAATAATAATAATTCAATCTATTTATCTCATAAATACGGTAAATAATATTATAAATGTAAAAATTCAATTTCACTAAATATCAATAATAACATTAACAAGTTTTATTTTATTTTATCAAATGAACGAATTAAACATAAAATGAAATACTTAAGTTTAAACTGTTTAATTTATTAAATAAAATAAAATTTGTTCATAAATTTATCAAGGTCGAATCAAATCAAAATTTGGGATTGGTGGTCTTTCTCACATAATTTAGGACGGGAATGCTTTGTCATTATTAAGTGGTGATTTGCATTATTAAAATTAGTAATTTATAAATTGTAATTTGTAGTAAAAATTATAACTTGTAGCTAAAATAAAAAATATATATTATAAATTATAATTAAAATTATAAATATTTAAAAAAAAATTAACTTATATCTAAAATTAGTAACAGAAAATTAAAATTTACAACCAGTAATTTTGCCAAAAATCTCATATAAACTCACTTTAAATTTATAAAAAAATAAAAATTTAAAAGATGTTGAGGGAGGAAAAGCTTAAAGGGGTGCTTATCCACTAAAAAATAGGTGCCATTAAGTGGCTAGGGAGGGTGAACCTTTCAAAACCTTCCCTTGCCTTTTTTAAGGAGTGGTTGTAAATGCATACTTTTTTTAGTACATATATTAATACAAATATTTATATGTTATTAGGGTGTTTGCAATGCTATTACTAATTTTAATTATAAATTATAAATTTTTTAAAATATTTATACCTTCTGTTATAATTTATAATTATCTTTTTTTTGATTTCAATTAAAAATTATAATTTATAAACAACTAATTTCAATAATATCAAACAACACCCGAACAGTATATATGTTTCTCACATGGTGGTCGCTGCCCATGTGCAGGTGTCCGCTTGCAAAAATGGATTCCCCAGGTATCACAAAATTCACCAACAAGAAAGAGTTAAGTGAGACAACAAGTCAAATGAAGAGCTTCCCAACATGGGATTTCAATATTCCTTTTGGTTAGTCACAATTTTCCAGAGCCAGGTTTCAGGTAATTCCTTCTCCTTAAAACTATTTTTTTCTCTTCAAAACTGAGGCCCTGTTTGGATTCAATAATAAAGTTGACTTTTTTTGAAAAATTTAGTTTTTAAAGCTAGTTTATTTAGGATAATTATCTTGCACAGTTTTCAAGACAACTAAGAAAGTGCTAAATCACTTTTTTTCTCTTTTTTTTCTTTTAACATTTATTTTTTCAAATTATCCTAAAGATTCTCATTTTTTTTTTTTAAATTAAATTTTTTAAAAGTGAAATTTGAAAGCTATCCCAAACCGGTGCTGAATTTGCATCTTCAACCATTTGCTTGCCAGCTGAATAATGGACTAATGCCCTACCTGGCAAATAAGAGTTTTTGTTTTTTTAGCTTAAAAAGTTTTTTGAAAAAAAAAACCCAACATGGTCAATTTGGCAAACAAATAAGAAAATTAAAAAATTAAATCAAAATACTAATTCGTATAATATTTTATTTAAATTTTTATCACTTTTAAAACACAATAATCCCTAATACATACTTATTTATTATTATTGTCAATTATATATAATTATTATTTTCAATTATATAAAAAGATAAAACTGCTTGATTTGAATAAAAGCAAAAAAAAAAAAAAATTACCCAATCAACTATCTTTAAAAAAAAAAAACTAGCCTAAAAGTTAATTTACCAAACAACGAACTTTGAACCAAATTTAACAAAACTGTCCGCTTTGAATAAAAAACAAAAAATTAACTTCTTGCCCAATCTACTATCTTCAAAAAAAATTAACTTAAAAACTAATTTACCAAACAATCTAATTTGAACCAAATTTAATTTTTTGACAAAAAATACAAAAGTAAATAAACTAGCTTTTAAGCTAGTTATCAGTTTGGGCCAATGAATTTGGCTTTTTTATAAATTAAAACGCTATAAATATGAAATTATTAATTTATAAATTATAATTAAAAAGATAAAAATATAATATTGCCGAAATAGATAGATAAAAAAGTGACTAACTAAAATAAAAATTTTAATTTTAACCTATTTTAATTAATCAAATAATATTAGCGTTAGAAATGCTCTTATAGTTTCAATCAGCAAAATTGTATTTCTCGAAATCAGATACTATAAGCAAAAAAAATTATAAGGATATATTTAAAATTTTCTTAACTCTTTTTTTTGAGTAATGAGCTAAAACTGAATTATAATTTTTAACAAATACCCTCTTTTTAACAAACTGGCTCTGGATTTTTACAGGTTTTATCCAAAGGAGAGATCAGCAACCAGGTGCTCACCAAGTAGTAGTAGTCATATCATGTGGGTACACACTAATGTTAAACCCATGTTGATATAAGGCTATAAAATATGTATACATACACATTGTAAACAAGTGTTCTTATGTATCACTATAGAGAGGCTCATAAGTCATCATTTTTGGAGATTCCACTGGCATCAGTTTATCTCTCCCCCCACATGTACAGCTTTTCACGATTTATGCATAGATATGAAAGAAAACTATTAAAGATTGGTACCATGCCATACACAGCAAATTATATAAAACAATTATACAAAATGGCGCGGTGAACATCCATCAAGAAATCTCTTGAATAGTGTTTGGTCCATTGGAATGATTCTAATAAGAACGAAACTGAGATGGGAATGAATATGGAATGGAATGGTGTGGGAATGGTGATTCCAATTCTAATATTTGGTACAAACGTGGGGATCAATTACGAATCCAATTATTATTGTAATTTCAATGTTCAACTATGCTGGAATGATTCTTAGGATAGAATTATATTTATACGAACATGATTAGATTTTTTTTTACTTTCTTAGAAAAATTACAATTCTTATGTGAGGTGACAATGCGGTGATAATAGTGAAAGTGGTGGTGGTAGTGGAGAACACGGTAGT
>JAOTRH010080316.1:0-17239 GCA_034768845.1 Heliamphora exappendiculata
TAAAATTAATATTTTATGCAATTAAATACACAAAAATGCACCAAAATACAATTTAAACCCTAAAATAATGCAAAAAAAATTACTTTTAAATTTCCCCAAACAGCCCAGCCGAATCCCACCTGCACAAGACTGATATATATCTTTCTCAAACCACTCCCACCTCCTATGCAACCAATGATAATTTAGAAAATTCAAAATTTCTCTTACACAATAATTATCCCTCCACTTAAATTTTTCTATAAAAACATAGCCTAAGCCCCTCCATTCTCCTGCATATGGTTCGTCTGAGAGTGAGAGAGAGAGGCTCCAAAAGTTATCTAAGTGTCCTAGGAGAAGAAGAATGAGAGAAGAAGATAGAAGAAAGGAAGGAAGAAGGAGGAACCAAGGAGAAGTCATTAGAGCCAAGTCCATATCTGCTCCACCCATTTGAGCTTCAAATAAGGTAAGCAACTCCCTCAAACCTTCTGGTATTCTCTCCCAAGAAAACCCTCAATCCATCTCTATAACAAACCCTAAGAAGATAAAACAAAAAATGAATCAAAAAAGCATCATAAGAGAAGATTTAGGAACTGTTCATGTATGAGTAAGTCTTATATGTATTTACATGTGTTTATTTTTGAGTTTTATGGCCTAAACATATTTTGGAGTTTTAATTTGTGTAAGTTTATAACATGCATGCAAAGAGAACATGTCAAAAATGCACACAATATAAGCTAAGCAAGCAAGACCCTAAGTAGCCTAATTTTCTGGACTTATTCATTTTCTGCCACCGACTTTAAATAATCATAACTAAATGTCGAAAAATGGTATTAAAGTGATTTTTGTCTCCAGATCTAGATTTTGAAGTTTTCTTTCATAAAAAATTGGTTTGAAGTGATTTAGTTGGGTAGAACTCCAGATAGGTCATTTTTTCTAAAAAGTGTCAGATCTTGACCACTCTGAGTTGCAGACCTAAAAATCTTAAGTTAGAATTAGAACCGAGCTTAGGTCAAAAAATAAAACTTGTAGAGGATACATTTATCTTTCTGTACACCTAAAATGAGCTAACAATATGATGTATTGGTTGGTCAAAACACTTCCAAAAGTCGCTGTTCAGGTTCAGTGACTGACAGACCTCTCTGTCACACATTTTTGTGAGACTTAAAACCTAATTGTTTTGAAGCCAAATACAAAAGTGGTAAACATGAACTTTTTAGCTAACATATTAAACCAGATACTGACCAAAAATCACCCCAAAATACCTTCGGATGGTACCCCAAAGGTTTTAAAAATTCTCTGTTAAAAACACACTCTGCATACCCTTTTTAGGGTGACTGAACCCATTTTATAAATTGGTCAAAATCTCAAACTTTTTCTAAATAACTTACCCTAACTCAAAATATGAAACTTGTAGGGGATATCTTAATCTAGAAGCTCACCAAAAATCAGAGCCATAACCCTTGAATTGATGCCCCAAAATAGTGACCAATAGAGGCTCAATTCTTTTATTTTTCTCTGTAAATTGCTGAACCGTTTTTACTAAAATAAAATAATGACCTATTTACTTTAGGAATTGACCTTAGTGATAAACATGAAAGTTATAAAAAATATTTTTATCTATTTGGTGTTAAACTTTCAGAAATTAAAACAATTCCTAAGTATTTCAAAACGCTATCGCAACATTAAAACTAGCAATTAAAACTTGTACCTAAATTTGGCTAAGTGTTTGAATGGTGTGTTGCTTATGAGACTTGAGTATGTGAATCCTATATGAACTTTGTGAGTAATTAGTGTACGAAAATAATACTTTTAACAAGATGAACTCATGCCAATGGTTCGATTTTATGTTGCTTAAGTTGTGGTTATGCTTTACACGCTTGTAATTAATGCTTTAGCAAGTTGTACCATGTGCCATGTCATGTTTACGTACCATGCAACGATTAATTGTACATGAGAAGCATATTGCACGTCATGGGCATTTTTCCATTTCATCTTGGGTTATCGAAGTTCCCTTCATATTTTTTGATTTGGTTGGGTGACATGGAAATTAATTATTCAGTGATTGTGGATCTAGGGTATCCCTGGTTGCCATATGTGATATTGAATTGGAGATTTTTATTATAAAATGAGAATTTAGGCACCATGGGATCGTCACTAGGTTTATTTAGACTTTGGGTTGACACCTAATGAGTATCCTTATTCTTAAGGTGGGACTGGTCGACTTGGAATAAGGATGGGTAAATTTGGATAAAGGTCGGTTCCCACGCCGTTGCCATTAAGTAAAACAGCTGTGGCATAAAACTCGGCAATAAAAATTTACTATTCGGAATGAGGTGAGGATAGATTAAGGTGATCAAGAGCTATCAAGTCTACTCTGTAATTCCCGGCGTGGAATTCCTGATACTGTTCTGGTAGTACTTGGGGATTGGACATCTGCATTGCATTCATTTGCATCACACACTTATTCTTTTGTTCTTATACATGTTCATCCTGTTGAAAATGATAAATAGTCTGTAACTTCGCATTGGGTGCTATATGATGTGTATTGTGGAATATCTTGTCGCGAATTTGTTAGACGGCTTAGAGAATTTACTTCTAGGCTCCAGCTCATGGCATTTATGCCACAGGTGCCGAAAAGGGACCCTTTGAGGAAGGCGGGTTCATTGAAGGGGAAGAATTTGCAGAAGAGGGAGAGTGGCAGGAGTAGGTCGACCTCAACGACGCAGTTTGAAGACGTAGGACGTCTCTTTTTGATCTTTTTGTTCAAGTTTTCCCACGGATATGATGTAACTTTTGTTAAGTTTTCTGGATGACTGTACTTATTAAGTATTTTGAACAATCTCTGAACCGTTAATGATGTAATAGTTATCTTAAGTATTTATGAACATTCGGCTAGAATATGTCCCTTATTTATAGTTATATATGTCCTAACATACCCGGGGAACGGGGTGTCACACTGCTTTACAGTTTTGTTGTCTATGTTCTATTGGGCTTCGACTCACGGTGTGAAAATTTACTGTAAAAGCTTTTCAGGTGAGCATGAGGAGTTGACCTAGTTGCAGAGGTGATGGAAGACTTGCTGTAGTTTTTTATTTTTGAGACATATACTTACACTTGTGACGCCTGTTGAGGCTGGTTTTGTACGCCTTTTGGCGATATATTTATTCATGTATGAGAATGCATGTTTTACAGTTTATGAGAGTTGAACTGTGAGAATCTTTTATCTAAATATTGTACATTATGATTATCAACTAAAAACCTATTTTCTAAAATGGGTTTTTTGGTGAGCTTTCGCGTGACCCGGATGTTTGGGGGGTGATAACTTGGTATCAGAGCTCTGGGTTCGAATATCTATGAGCCATGGGAAAGAGGGTACATCACCTTGTGAGGATGTATGTGTACTCGATTGCATGTGTTATAGCATTTTTCTAACATAGCATGATAGCCTGTGATGTATACGTGGGTATAGAGGTTGGACCTTAGGATTGATTAGTCTTTCTTTCGAGCATTTGGATACACGTACTTGGGAGCCATGTTAAAGACGTGTTTCGCGGATGTGATTTCTAGTAAGGAATCTGAGTAGGTTGTTCAGAGTGACAAGTCATTCTTGTGGTTCTCCTCAGTAGGTGAGATGTGATGACATGATATTACGTGGCTATGTGTTAGCATGCTTATCTGTGTTTTACGTTAGCAATAACATGTTGTATGGATTCTTATCCTGTTATGTTTCTTTCGTATAGAGCTATATCCATGCGGGGAGGATGAGGCTGTGGTTGAGGTCATGGCCGTGGTTCTGACCGAAGCGACGTTCCAGTCCCAGATGTTGGGGATGCTAATGCACCCCAAGGACCTGTTGCTGAGGGAGATCTATTGCGTGAGATGGTTGGCTCCATATGGCAACTGGCTAAGGCCTCTAAGTGAGAGAGACCATACCTGAGCCGAGGGCAATGGTTGCGATGCGTGAGTTTCGCCATCTGGATCCTCCTACCTTTTCTGGAGATCCTAATTCCACGGTTGCTACTAAGTGGTTGGATCTGGTTACCAGGATTCTATATTCGCTTCAGATTGAGGAAGATGATTTGAGGGTTATATGTGCCGCCTTCCAGCTGAGAGGGAGTGCTCACATGTGGTGGAAGTTCACTAAGACCACAGTGACAGGCACCTGGGATGCACTCACGATGGTATTTCTGGAGAAATAATTTCCAACAACTTTGAGGGATCGCTATATAGAGAACTTCCTATTTTTGAAGTAGGGAACGATGATAGTGATTGAGTATGAGGTTGAGTTTACTAGCCTATCTCGGTTTGCACAGGAGATCATACCTACTGATGAGTTTTGTGCGAAATAGTTCGAGAGCAGTTTGAGGCCCACTATTCGTGACAGAGTGGCGGTATTCAGGATGCAGGTCTTTACACAGTTGGTGGAGACCGCCATGAAAGTGGAGGATACTCTGGACGAGACGCCCAGAGACAGGGATAGGACATCGTGCGGCTGAGTGCAGGAGTGCAGCACCCGTTCAGGCACAGTCGCAATCGCAGGCTCGGGGGAGAGGGCCAGTGGTATGTTTTGAGTGCAGCCAATCTGAGCATATCCGTAGGGACTGCCCCGGAGGAGGGAGTGTGCGCAGTACAGCAGGCGCACCAGCTGTTCCATCAGGCCAAGGGAGACAGCTGTATTCACAACCTAGAGCTCAGACGTCCCTTTTTGCAGAGGGAGGAGCTTCATTGCAGTCGGGCAGGCAGTCGGCAGTGCAGGACCACAGTGGGCCAGCCAGAGCTTATGTTCTTACAAATCCTAGTTCATCCAGAGCACCGGTCGTACCCGATGTTGCCGTTACCATCTCCGTGATCAGAGGTACTCTTTTAGTCTTCAGATCATGGGCCAGTGTTCTTATCGACATTGGAGCATCACATTCGTTTATATCTTTTTCTTTCGCATCTGCATTGGGGTTGAAAATGGACTGGTTGGGTAGTACCCTGAGTGTGGAGACTCCAGTTAGTGGGAGTGTGACGTTGAGTCTTGTCTATAGATCCTGTGTTTTGGAGGTCGCCGGTCGTTGTTTAGAGTTTGACCTTATCATTCTAGACATGACTGCATTTGATGTCATCCTAGGGATGGATTGGCTGACCACCTATCGTGCCTTTATCGATTGCGATCGACGGAGGGTAACGATTTGTACACCGGCTGGAGATTGCTTTTGCTTTGTGGGAGACCGGGATGATGGTTTGATGTCTTTGCCCAGTGATGTGCGGAACCAGGGCAACCTGGGTTTCCTTTTCTCAGCTCTCATGTTGGATGAGGAGGTTGGAATTCGAGGAGAGTTACCTCCGGTAGTGTGCGACTACTCAGATGTGTTTCCTGACGATCTGTTTGAGTTACCACCGACCCGTGAGGTAGAGTTCTCTATTGACCTAGTTCCCAGAGTTGCTCCCATATCTATGCCATCCTATCGTTTTGCACCCGTTTAGTTACGTGAACTCAAGGTACAGTTAGAGGAGTTGCTAGACAGGGGGTTTATACACCCGAGTACTTCTCCGTGGGGAGCTCCTGCTCTTTTTGCTAAGAAGAAGGATGGATCTTTGCGTCTATGTATCGATTACAAGAAGCTGAACCAGGTGACAGTGAAGAACAAGTATTCGATGCCAAGGATAAATGACTTGTTTGATCAGCTGAGGGGTTCGAAGTGCTTCTCGAAGATTGACTTGAGGTCGGGATATCACCAGTTGAGGATTAGGGACGAGGACATAGCAAAGACTACCTTCCGAACTCGCTATGGTCACTACGAGTTTTTGGTTATGCCGTTCGGTCTGACGAACGCACCTGCTACGTTCATGGGATTGATGAACCGGATCTTCCATCCTTACTTGGACAGTTTTGTAGTGGTGTTTGTGGATGATATTATGATATATTCACCCATCAGGGAGGCACACGAGGATCACCTGCGGATCGTGCTACAGAATTTGATAAAGCACCGCTTGTACGCGAAGTATGAGAAGTGCGAGTTCTGGATGACTGAGGTGAGATTTTTGGGACACGTAGTGTCAACAGACGAGGTATCAGTGGATTTGTCAAAGACTGATGCTGTGACCGGTTGGGAGTGACCGAAGAGTGTCTTTGAGATACGTAGTTTTTTGGGTTTAGCAGGTTACTATCGACGGTTCGTGAAGGACTTTGCTAAACTTGCTGCACTGATGACGCATCTGACGCGAAAAGGAGTTGCGTTTTTTTGGAGTGAGTCCTGTAAGTCAGCTTTCCAAGAGCTGAAGACGAGGCTGACTAGTCCGCTAGTATTGATCATTCCAAAGCGAGGCTTGGGGTATACGGTGTACTGTGATGCTTCACATTACATTCTTGGATGTGTTCTGATGTAGGGAGGTAAGGTTGTAGCCTATGGTTCCCGGCAGTTGAAGACGCATGAGAAGAACTATCACCTGCAAATCGTGCTACATACTTTGAGAGAGCATTGCCTGTATGCGAAGTTCGAGAAGAACGAGTTCTAGATGTCGGAGGTGAGATTTTTGGGACACGTGGTATCGACAGATGGGGTAGCTGTGGACTCAGCGAAGACTGATGCTGTGACAGGTTGGAAGCAACCGAAGAACGTCTTTGAGATACGTAATTTTTTGGGTCTAGCCGGCTACTACCGACGGTTCGTGAAGGACTTTGCTAGACTCGCTGCATCGATGATGCGTTTGACGCGGAAGGGAGTTGCGTTTGTGTGGAGTGAGTCATGTGAGTCAGCTTTCCAGGAGCTGAAGACGAGATTGACTAGTCCACCAGTGTTTATTATTCCAGAATGAGGCTTCGGATATACGGTGTATTGTGATGCATCACATGACGGTCTCGGATGTGTTCTGATGCAGGAGGGTAAGGTTGTAGCTTATGGTTCCCGGCAGTTGAAGACGCACGAGCAGAACTATCCTACACATAACTTGGAGTTAGCAGCTGTGGTCTTCGCCTTGAAGACATGGTGCCACTATCTGTATGGTAAGCATTTTGAGATTTTCTCCTATCACAAGAGCTTAAAATACTTATTTTCGCAGAAGGACCTGAACTTGCGCCAACAGCGATGGATAGAGCCATTGGAGGATTATGATTTTCATTTGCAGTACCATCCAGGGAAAGCCAATGTTGTGGCAGACGCGCTCAATAGGAGATCTCACGGGTTGTTAGCTTCTGTGGCTATACGAGTGGGACATGCTTGTAAATGTTGGGGAGTTTGATTTGTGCCTCTGAGAGATTGAGACGGGTGCCACCTTATTATCTGTAGTTACTCGACCAGCGTTTATAGCACGTGTACTAGAGGTCCAGCAAACGGATCAGGAGGTCAGATGATACGAGATCACGTTGCTAGTGGCGAGGATACAGCAGGCTGGATTGTGGGTTCTGATCAGAGTCTGAGGTTGGCAGGCAAGTTGTTTGTGCCAGAGTCATGCCGAGCTGATCTTCTACGTGAGTGTCACCATTCTCGTCTTGCCGTGCATCCTAGAGGCACGAAGATGTACCATGATTTACGTCGTCAGTTCTATTGGACGGAAATGAAACAATATGTGATCCAGTTTGTTTCCCGATGCCTCACCTGTCAGCAGGTAAAGACGGAACATCAGAGACCGGTAGAATTTCTACAGTCGTTGCCTATATCAAAGTGGAAGTAGGAGCACGTCACGAAGGACTTTGTGTCAGGACTTCCTTAGTCACCTAGGGGACACGACGCCGTATGGGTTGTGGTTGATAGGTTGACGAAGTTTGCACACTTTCTGTGAGGCCCCGGTACTTGTTTATTTTCATATTTTCGATAAGAGAAGAAAGTGAATTAAATATGGGCATGAATACTATAAAATTTTGCTTGTTCACAGTTGAATTAATCATATGTGAAGGTGAAATTGAGATACCTGGTGATGAATGATATTGCTATGGCCGTATTAATGGAGAACTTTGAAATATTTAAATGCGAGCAAAGTCGAAGGTTCGAGTTGAATTTTAAGAAAATTCGCAGAATTTCGATTCAGGGATCACCGCTCGAGCGGTAGGGGTCCGCTCGAGCGAGTTATCAGGAAATGTTTGCATAAATCTAGAACAATTGAGAAAAGTTAGGAGTGTCTATATATATAGAGAGAGCTTCCCCCATTTTTCAGCCCACGTGAGCCATTCCCCTCTCATTTCTCTTCTCCCCTTCTTCTTCTCTTCTTCATCCTCTTTTAGAGAGAGAGTGAGAGAAACCCATCTCTCTCATGAAACCCTAATCTCTCACCATAAAAATTGAAGTTTAAGGCGTGATTGGGAGAGATCAATGATGGAAATCAATCTTTTGAGCAAGGAAATGGGAGATGGAGCATCAAGGAGGAAAGAACACCAAAGATCCAAACCCTATGAGTGAGAATTTGAAGAGATTTCAAGCTTTTAAGCAAATCCAATGTAGGATCTAGATTATCTCTTATGTTTTGCGTAGATTTGGGTTGACATTTTGTGTATATGAGTAAAAATTGAGTTAATTGCATGTTTAATTAATGTATTGATAGATTTGTGTGTGGGTTGAGTTAGTTTTTATGAAATTGGAGGTTCTTGGGAATTAATTATACATGAAATTGAAGATTTGTTGTGATAAAAAGGAGTTTCGAGGATTGAATCTAGTATTTTTTGGTTAGAAATAAGTGTTTGAAGCATATTTTGTGAAAGGGTTGTGTGTTTGAAGGTTTAGAACTCAAAATAGAGCAAAATCTGGGATTTCTCAAGGAACAGCACGCAGGAGCGGATCCTACTCGCTCGAGCGCTCACATAGCAGAAGGTTGGGCACTCCAGCGCCCGAAGTCCGCTCGAGCGAACTGACTGCGCATGGCCAACTTTGTTTGATCATATCTCCCTCATCCAGACTCCGAATTGGGTCGCTCTTATACTCAAATTGAAGCCCCGGAAGTCCTCTTTCCCACAAGACTACTCTCACAAAGAAACTCTTTTTCTAGAAAAAGTTATGATCAAAATAGTGAGGGATGTCAAAATTTTAAAACTATTTTTCACCCGTTTTAGCCGAATGTTTTGGAAAAACATATTTTCATTCATATTGGCCCTTTTTACTAAATTCCTAGTTCCTTGAGCTAATGACACACCTATGTATATATCTAAATTGAGTTGGGAAGTATGCATTGGGTAATTTTGTTGAGTTATCTTTTACAATAAAAAGGGATTGATATATGTCTATATACATGATGGATGTATACCTATTTGAAATAATGTGATCTTCTTACTATCAACCTTGTGTTATTGGTACTTGGCAACGTTGAACTAATGATGTGAACTATGAGAAACTACATGATGAAAATATTAACTTGAGTTGAAATACTATGGTGGAATGTGGAATATGCATAATGAGGGGTTGCGATCCTGAGGTGAAAGCCCGCGAAGGTTCATGCATAATGAGGGGTTGCGGTCCTGCCGTGAAAGCCCGCGAAGGTTCATAAATTAAGTTGGGCTGGCGGCTCCATGGTGAAAGATCGAAAACTTGCGCAAGATGGGGACCACGTGCCCACGGGTTAGCCCCCAAAACGTGGTGATGTATCGTAGTGAGTTATAGAGCTATCTATTAACCAATAGCTTCGCGTAGCCTATTGGGATAATAGGGAGGGATTTCTATAAGCTGCACCCGATATCAGTTCATTAATTATGATAAATTAATTGTGATACGATTTTTGTGCTAAATCGGGTAATGAAAATGAGATTTAGTTTTTGTGAAAAACTAAGAAACGAGAATAAATGTGAAAGAAATGAATATGTTGAAAAATGTTTAATGAATGAGTAACTTGGCATGTGTCGGTGTGTGTGTGGGAATAAGTAACAAATTTATGGAACGTGCATTTTATCCTGATAGCACCCATCACACCTCACAAATCATGCATCACTTATGAGTTAATCTATATCCTACGAGCTTCAGCTCACGTATGTTTACTAAACCATTTTAGGTCTGGCGGACCGGGAACGACGCCAGGGCAAGGGATGCTTTAGGAAAGACTGGAAGGAAGATTTTGTGTTTGTTTATATTTTGCATTATGATTGTATACAAATCGAAATGGAGTATTGTGATTAAAGATATTATGATTGTGAACGAACTTTTGAGGTTTCAAGCCTTTATTGTAAATTGGATATGTGTGACAATATAGTTATTTAAAGAGAAGTTTTTTTTTATAATTGGAACTTAAATTCTTTGGTAAATGAAAGTCGTAGATGATGGCCCTTAAGAGGAACGGTTCGGGGTTAGTTCACGGACCCGGGTTTGGGTCGTGACACTTTCTTCCCATCTGAGTGAAGGACTCAGTGGATAAACTCAGTCATTTGTATGTCAGAGAGATAGTCCAGTTGCATGGAGTGCCAGTGTCTATTATTTCTGATCGAGACCCGTGCTTCACATCACGTTTTTACAGAGACTGCAGGAGGCCTTAGGGACGAACTTGACGTTTAGTACTACTTTTCACCCTCAGACGGATGGCCAGTCAAAGAGGACTATACAGATTCTGGAAGATATGTTGAGGTCTTGTGTCCTTGATTTCAAAGGTTCGTGGGAGGGTCATCTACCGTTGGCAGAGTTTGCATACAATAATAGCTATCAGTCCAGTATTGGGATGGCACCGTATGAGGCTTTATATGGTAAACCGTGTAGATCGTCCGTATGTTGGACAGATGTGGGAGAGACCACAATCTTAGGACCCAACATGGTGCGAGAGACGACAGAGAAGGTTGCTGTGATTCGCCAGCGCCTACTGACAGCGCAGAACTGCCAGAAGAGTTATGCAGATCAGAGGAGGCGACCTTTGGAGTTTACAGTGGGGGATCATGTGTTCTTGAAGGTCTCGCCACGTAGAGGTTTGATGAGGTTTGGTCATAGCGGGAAGCTATCACCGCACTTTATTGGGCCATTTGAGATCCTTGACATGGTTGGAGAGGTTGCTTATTATTTGGTTTTGCCACCTCAGTTAGCATCTGTGCATAACGTGTTTCACGTTTTTATGCTTCGGAGGTATGAGCCTAATCCTTCACATGTGCTAGATTGGGCTGAGCTGCAGATTGACGAGGATGCCACCTATGAGGAGCGTCCAGTGAGGATCCTTGATACAAAGGAGCAGGTGTTGCGGGGCAGAACCATTGCATATGTCAAGGTCCTGTGGCTTCATCGCGGGGCTGAGGAAGCGACATGGGAGCTTGAGTCTGGGATGCGTATTAGATATCCAGACCTATTTACCCCGTGACCTTGTTGCGAATTTTGGGGGCAAAATTTCTTTAGGGGGAGAGTTGCGAAACCCGAAACCTTGTACTTTTATGTTGTTTATATATTTGATGTGTTCGTCTTAGTTTATGAATAACATGAATGCATGGTTTATGCTTTAAAGTTGTAGAACAGCATGTATAAGTGTGTTATGCACTTTTTGGGGTTTGGTAGAGGCTCGTTTGGCTTGCGTTTGGACCAAAAACCTTGTTTTGGTTCACAAACCCAAGACCAAAAATAGTAAAGAAGTTCGGTCGACTGGGCTGCTAAGTTCGGTCGACTGAAGTGTTTTTCTTGGGTCCGATCGACTGAACCAGGAGATTCGGTCGACTGAACTGTGGCGGTTTACGTTTTTCGAGGAGCTTCAGTCAACTTAACTGCCTTTTTGGCATGTTTATAAGTAGTTCCAGGGGTTGAAATGTTTGGAAAAACTTTTTCTTTTCATTCTCTCTGCCTTCTCTCTAGCTTTGAAGTCCCGGGGCTTGGTTTGCTATTGGTTCATTCGTGGATCCTTGCTATCGGGGTTGAGGGCTTCGCATCCATTCGGTTGGATTCTCGTTCTGACGCCGTTCAATTTTGAGACGTCGAGTTCTTGACTCTCCAAGGTAGGATTCTAGACCTACTACTGTTATGAGAATGTTATATGCAGTTATACTTGCTTTCACCGAGTAGAAATGCATGAAATATTGTTTACATGTTTTAAACCGTGGTTTTTGAGTAAAAGTGGATTTTTACGCCTTTTTCTCAGTTATATACATGTTTTGGGTACGTAGTATTCGTAGTTTTTAAAAAAAAATTGAAAATGGTGATTTGTGAAATCGGGTGGAAAACATCTTTTTGGAGCTTTGGAGCTAACCCGCGAGATTGAGTCTCACATTTTAAACGTTTGTTGGAACTGATTTCGGATCTCTATGTTGATGGATTAGATCTCTTTTTATACATGTGTTGTATAAATCATTTTACGGGTTTTCGTAGTTGAGTTACGGTGGGTTTTAAATGTTCTCCATAGATGTACCGTGACAGTGGGTGTGTTGAGTTGGGCTTCCATTGCTCCTCGATGTAAGTCTTAAAACGTGCGTAGAGTAGGACCCTACATGCCTTCGGGTTAATCCCCGTAAACGAGGTTAGTGGGTGCTTAGTGCCCTTAGGCTGTGGTCCCATCAACTAAGTGGTTGGGTGGGTGCTTAGTGCTCTCGGGTGTGACCCTGTAAACTAAGTCGGTTGCCTCCGTTAATTGCGTTATTGTTGTAACTCCTTATAGACCTTGTCATTACTAAACCTATGGGTTGAGGGTAATGGACGAGAGTCTATAATTGTTACCTTTGTCGATGTGGCAGAGTCGGTACATAGAATTACATTTTATCTTTCTCCTCGGCTGAGTGGCTTGAGTGGAGCTTACTGTTTTATTTACAGCTTTCCCTTAACTGTGTCATTATATCTGTTCTGATGATATGCATAGTTTGAATGATGAAAAACGTGGATTTTTATGAGATAAAACCATTTTGGCTCATGTGGTTGAGCCCATGTGTGTGTAATTACATAACCTGCTTTATAGTTTTATTGTCTATATTCTATTGGGTGTCGGCTCACAGTGTGGGATTTTGCTGTAAAATCTTTTCAGGTGAGCATGAGGAATTGACCTAGTTGCAGAGGTGATGGAAGAGTTGCTGTAGTTTTCCCTTTTTGACACATGTACTTACACATGTGACGCCTGTTGAGACTGGTTTTGTACGCCTTTTGGCGATATGTTTATTCATGTATGAGAATGCATGTTTTACAATTTATGAGAGTTGAACTGTGGGAATCTTTTATCCAAATGTTGTACATTTTGATTATCAACTAAAAACCTATTTTCTAAAATGGGTGTTTTTGTGAGCTTTCGCGTTACTCGAGTGTTTGGGGCGTGACACTATTTATGGTTAAAACCTTCTAATACTTGGATATAATTCATTTTAAAAGAAGTTCCTTTCTAAAATTTCAAAAATATTCTAAGTCTATTTCTTAAAAATTTCGGCAAAATTTCCTCTACTTTTCAGGCTATCCCAATTTTCCTGTAAACCTGTTGAACTCCAAACACAATTTATACATAGGCACCGCTTGGATTCTAGTTCTCAAACACAATCAAAATTACTACAACCATTCATATCCAATTTCATAACAGGTATACCAATTCCCAAAAGAAGTTAAGCCATACAAGCTTAAGCTACATAATAATTAACATCCTCCACTTCCTTACTATTGTATTTATCTCCATACGAATCAAACCATACATTAATTTCACTAGATGCATTCATCCATGACAATCTCGCAATTTCCATACAGTTTCTCAATACAATTCTTTGAAGCGAATACACGAGATTTATACATTTATCTTTATGTGATTACATCCATAAATGAAATTGCTCCTTTCTTCCAAAACATTATTCAAGATCCCATCTTTTGCTCGCCTTTCTTTTATTAAAACCTGTAAAAGGTTAAATACATACAACATGAGCCGAAGCTCGTAGGATAAGACTAATAACAGTGCAATGCATGATTTGTGATG
This sequence comes from Heliamphora exappendiculata, assembly GCA_034768845.1. Lineage (NCBI taxonomy): Eukaryota > Viridiplantae > Streptophyta > Magnoliopsida > Ericales > Sarraceniaceae > Heliamphora > Heliamphora exappendiculata. The sequence continues at coordinate 13,777 of JAOTRH010080316.1, forward strand.
TGTGAAAGACATGTTATGATGTAATTCATTTAAATCATGTCTACAACCCATTTCATACTTTATATACTAATTATTCCATACTCTTATTAAATCATCCAATTTTTATTTTTTTTATTACTATTTTCTTTCCTTATTTTCATAATTCACACGCCTCCATGTATTGTAACACTGAATCTTTTTAATTCTTTCGACTCTTAACTTTTATAACACTTCTTCTTAACTTATTTTTAATTATTCCTTCTTTCATATTAACTAATTTTACTATTCCTTTCTCATTCAGTCTTTAAACTATCATTTAACTTTTTGTCTTTTCTTTTCTTTCCTTTAGTCACTCTTTCTTTTCTTTCCCTTTTATTACTTTATTTTTTTTACTTTCATTTTCGTCTTCTCTATAAGCTGTTGCCAACATCTTCTATCCATTATACTACCATTAAATTTTCTTTTTAGTTCATCAGTCTTTATCAGCATTTCAATTTTCTTTGGTTCATTATCCAACATTTAGATTTACATTCTTTTTATAAAATCTGTTCATTTTTCACAACTACATTTCATCTCATTTCATCAATCCAATACTGAACCAACGTAGGGTGCAGCTTATAGAAACCCCTCCCTAATCCCCCAATATGCTACTCAAAGTCATTGGTGAAAATATAGCTCTATAACTCTCCTCTACAATCATCAATTACCAACGTCGGGTGCAGCTTATGGAAACCCCTCCCTATTCTCCCAATAGGCTACGTAAAACCATTAGTAAATAAATAGCTCTATAACTCACCACGACACAATCACGTCTATTTTACGGGGCCTAACCCGAGAGAACACGGTACCCAACTTGCGCAAATTTTCGGTCTTTTACCGCGGAGCTAATCAAGCCCAACTTAATCACATCCATATTAGTCAAACAACTGTCGGTTCCATATTCGATTAATGCAACATCATTTATTAACAACTGGGAGTCCATCTCCCAAATTTAATGTCACAATCACATCATATTCCCAATTTCAATTCAAAATCATATTTCTAATTCCAATTCAAACTCATATCATCTTATTTATATTCGAAAACAGTTGTTTTGTTCCTTTTTCAACTTCATATTATCATTACATATCCATCTAGTTCGCCAATTCCACAATTTTCTTCTCAATTTGTATCTTTTCAATCACATATTAATTACACTTTGTATTTTAATTAAAGATAATAGTTTCAACCCAACATATACTTTATTTAGAAACATTTAATTCAACATTTTTATATATTTCTTGTAAAATCGAATCAATTTAATTCGTTTAACTCAAACTAACTAATTAAGAGACTTCATCAACACATTTTCTTTTTATTTCTGTTAAATCATTTTATCCATGTGTTTGAACTCACTCACTCATTATATGACTGAATTTCATATATCTAAACTTCAACTCAAAATTTGATGGAAATAAAGTATCAAGTTCTCAATTTAAATAAACAATCTTATTTTCATTTATTTTATTACACAACCACATATCCCAATATCACATTCAAAGGTATAGTTTCAGAGTTATACGATGGGTTCCATTAAATTTTAAGTTGAATTTTAACGCGTTATTTAATTGGTTTCTTATATCAACTGAAAACATTTACTCACATCAAATAAGAATGTAAACTTTAATTTATAAATAACCTTTTTACCATAAATAAGAATTTGTGACTTATTTATTTTCGGTTCAAGAATTTAACCCAAAATATATATAATCTAATTAACCGCACTACCCAAGAGTCCTGATTTCAAATAATTAAATTGCAACTCATCAATTCAATACCTTAGTCATTTTCAAGTCTAACTTATTTACTTAAGTCCATTCACAATAAAATTCGTACGTTCTGATTGCCTTTCACAAGTATTTCAATGTTCTTCTTTCTAACACATCTTCTAGAGTTTGAAACTTTACTACAATCAACACTTAGGTTCTTACCAAACGCTTTCTTAAATACCCAAATTGAATGACCGTACGTCAATTAAACTTCGATACTCCACCAAATTTTTCTAAACTTCACTTTGGATTTGATCTTCTAATTATCTATCAATCCAACACTTAGTTTAATTACTTTCCTAGGATCTCTATTTTACCATTATATGAAAATACCCCAACACTAACGTCTTTTCACTCAACTTATCAACTGATGACTTCAATTTAGAATTCAACTAAAGATCTTACAATTTAAGTTTAAGCTAACAATTTGAACTTAAAATTTCTAATATTTTAAGTCATCAGGTTTAAGTTACCTATTCCAAGTTCCGTTTACTCTCCTATAACTTTAACTCAATAAGCTCAAAGCTTGCCATTAATCATGAAATGTATCATCAACCCACATATTGCCACATTATTTGGGTCACATACTTCATCAAGTTAATGCCATTTCAATGCCTTGCCCAATTCTCTTATGACCAAATCCAACCTACAAAGTCAACTAAACTCTATCAAATTTGGGGATTAACTTCACATTTATTTGTTTATTTTAAATTTTTCTTGATTTTCTAATTTATAACTTATAAAGTTATCAAACTCTGGTGTCCGCAATCAAATTCCTACCCCAACATGTCTTCCATTCATGATGAATCCAAGTTAATTAGCCCTTAAAGTTATCAGGATTTAACTTTAATCACTCAAAAATATAAAATTTCTTAAATTAAGACTCAAAATCAACACAATTCAATACGAACTAATTAGTCAGAATCTTACCTGTCACATCAGACTTTTGCCTAATTCGTCACCTCAGGGTTCAGCCACTTCTCAAACCATGACCCAATGAATTAAAGTCATCCAAAAATGAATAAGATGAAGTCAGCGCTGAACAGGGGATGGAGAAGCTCACCGCAGTTGAAAAAGGGTTTGGCTCCCTGGTGCTTCAACGTGTTCCTTTAGTTGATTGAGTTTCAATTTTCCTCCAATGGCTTTAGATTTAACATCACAGTCCACCAACGGTTGAAATCAAACTTGTCTTTCCCAGCTTGGGATCGTCATCATCAACGGCACACCATTTTCAGAGGAGAAAGAAGAAGAAAACAGGGGGTCGGCGCTACTGGTGGTGGGGCTAGGATGTAGTCGCCAGTGGCTACGGTGGTGGTTGCTGATGGTGACGCCGACGTCGTCACTGGCTGGCGACGCGGCTGGTAGAGCGTTGCGCGCTAGGAGCTTGCTCTTGGGCCCTCTCTGTTCTCTTTTTCGATTAGGTGGCCGATGGATTGGGGAGGGTTTGCTGCTGCAGAGATTCAAGATCGACTGAACAGCGGCTGTTTGTTGTTGAACAGGAGTGTATCGGCTACTCACGGATTAGAAGAAGCCAACGAAGAAGAAGAAGAAGGAGAGGAGAGAGTCGGGGGGTGATTTTGGAATTTGGGGCTCCCCTGACTTTTAACATCTCTCTCTCTCTCTCTCTCTCTCTCTCTCTCTCTCCCGAAGCTTCCCTCTCCCGATCTCTCTCGGCT
>JAOTRH010080337.1:0-17237 GCA_034768845.1 Heliamphora exappendiculata
ATACTTGATAAGATTCAAGTATACATTGCCTCAAGTGTTTTGACTTGAATTTCAATTGAGATCAACACACAAAAAAAGATTCTACTCAAAGAATTCTCAAGTGTTTGAATCTTTTGAGATACAAGTCATGCCTTTTTGGCTAAGGTGTCAACCTTGATTGACGAAATGAATTATGAAAATCATCAGAATCAATTAAAGAAGCTCTTGGGCTAACAGACTGGACCCCACCTAGTCGACCCAAACACCCTACTAGAATCTCACAAAAACACCCTAAAAACACTGGTCAGTCGACTGAACCATGATCTAGTCGACTAACCCCTTTGGTTCAGTCGAATGAACCTAGGTAGAAACTTTTTCGAGCTACGGGTTTAACCCACCAAACCTCAAATCGAAGCCTCCAAACTCCCATCCAACACCCTCGGACATATACACGCCTAAACCTAACATCAAAATCTCAAAAGAAACGCTCGACACTCGATTCCATCCACCAAAAGCGACGAAAAACTATTTTAAACCCAAACCAACTTTTTAAACATAAAACAATTTTCATGCATTTGAAAATAGTAAAAGCACGTACGATTACACGTAGCACCCTTATATGACATGAGAGTTTAGGATCCTACCTCGTTGAGTTAAAAACTTGACGCCTTGATCCACGTGCAAAATTAAACTTTTTCAAAATAAAATTCTATCCGAATGGATGTGTAGCGCACCGTGCCGATAACAAGGATCAGCTGTTGAATCGTCAAAAATTGAGCCCCAAGCCCCTGAGAAGATAGAGAGAACGCAATGAGAAAAAGAAAAAAACTTAGCTGAGAAGTTTTGAAAATATCTTTTGAAAATATCCAACGCCAGATATTTATAGGCCACAAAAATATCTTCTTCTTTTTTACAATTCGCACAACAACGCCCAACGGCCCCGGAACTAACCCCACATGCATATCTAAGCCCGATCATACATCAAACGCATATAAATATACTAAAGCAAAAACGCCTAAAAGCGCGTCAAAAAATGACAAAAAAAGAAATGGGTCAGGGTTTCACAACTCTACCCCCTTAAAGGAATTTCATCCCCAAAATTCACCACAAGGTCAAAAGAAACAAATCGTCGATCGCAACCGACATAGGCACACGAGATGGTTAGCCAAACCATTCATAGGATATAGTCAAACAAGGTCAGGTATCCGAAACAACGGCTAACTATCTCGACGACAGGGGATCTACAACTCACCCCAATCTCATATCCTCATCAATCGCTGCCTCAACATAGCACACCACCCGCGAAACCTATCATCAACCCTCAACAGATAAAATGAAGAAATTGGCCCAAAGCCTACATACTGAGAAAGTAACTATGCTAACTGAAGGCATAGTTGCATCCTCAGGCACAACCGGTGCCCTCGAAGAATCGGGAGCTATGAGAGCATACATTCTACTTGGCATCAGCCTGGCCTGTCTGCCAGAACCTGGTACTGTCAACTGTCGTACCAACTGAACTGAAGTTCCCCTATCTGTCACTCAGGAAGTCTGAACTGCTGGTGCTGCTGTCGGTACTCGGAGGGACCCAGCACATACGAACCCACTGGTGTGCCATCCTTGCTCGGCGCACTGCCTCCCAGAGGACAGTTCCTGCTCATATGTCCTAACTAGCCACACCCATAACAAACTGGTGATTCCCTCCCCTGCGGCTGCACTGATGCCAAACTTTATGATGGCTTCGGCTGTAGGCAATCCGCCACACGATGCCCAGGTTGCCTGCATCGATAACAAATCAACTCCCTCTGCTCCAGCCTCCCAGACGAAGCCACTAATTGTGCTGGTACTGAAAACTGCTGTGATCCAGATGGATGAAAGCTAGGATCAGAGGACCTCTACCTCTTGTCGGAGCGCCCGCCTGTCTGTGCCTCTGTCCCTCCCTGTGATGTCCTGGCCTCCCACGAAACCCGAATCTCAATCACAGCATTCTCAATCCTTGCTGCTACCTCCACTAGCTCTGTGAACACACAAAGTCCCATTGCAGCCACACGCTTCTTGATCGCCGACCTCAAGCCGTGCTCAAATCTCATCGAACGCAGCTTGTCTATGCTCACCAACTCCGGTGCAAACTGGGACAAGCTCGTAAACCTTGCCTCGTACTACATAATATCCATCGCCCCTTGGGTGAAAACGTAAAACTCCTCCCTGTATAAGTCCCTCTTCGAAGCCGAAAAGTATTTCTCCAGAAAAACTCCCATAAAGGCTACCCATGTGACCCCCACAGTGTTTCTGGCATATTTTCACCATGCGTGAGGATTACCTCTCAACTAACAGTTGGCCAAAGAAACTCACAACTCATCCTCCTCTATCTGCAATGTATCAAGGATCTGAGTCACCAATTCCAACCACTCTATCGCAATAATGGGATCGGGATCCTCAACAAAGATCGGAGGGTCATGATGCTTGAACTCTCTCATCGCCACCGTCGCCCTAGACTTAGGCACTCTCTCTCTAACGGTCTCACCTCTAGCGGCCTCAACCAATTGACCGATGGAGCCCACCAACACATGTAGCAACTCTACCGCATCAGCAGGTCCTTAGGGAGCATTTGCATCCCCAGCGTCAGGGATAGGAACATCCCCTTAGCCAACACCACGGCCATTGCCTCGACCACAGCCTCGCCCTCTCCTCGCAGACATTGCATCTATATAAAAAAGATAGAACATAAGATGAAACACATAAGCACGAACGTCATAAGCATGCTTACACGTATTCACATAGGTTCATGCTAAACAAACCCCACATACTGAGGAGAACCGACAAGAATGACACGTCAATTTGGATAACCTTCTCAAATTTCCTGCTAGAAATCACGTCAGCTAAACATGTTTCTAACTTGACTCCCAAGTTTGTTAATCCAAACGCCCAAATGTAAGACTAATCAATCCCACAGTTCAACCCCCATGCTCACGTATACACAACATTCACATATATCCCGCATGCTAACATATTCATGTTATCAAAATATCTAAACACATGCAGTCAAGCACACGCAATCAACCTCACATGGTGATGCACTCACTTTCCACGGCTCTTAGGTATTTGAATCCAGAGCTCTGATACCAAGTTGTCATGCTCCAAACTCCAGGTCACGTGAAACGCCCACAAGCAATCAAACATAACACCCAACCTGAGAATACACTCTCAATATAAAATATACATGCATTGTATATAATTTCCAATCGGTTTACATTATATGATTCCAACACCAAAAAATATGTTACAGCATACATGTTCAAAACGAACAAAAAAAAACTACAGATCTTCCACCCCTCCGGCACCTTCGAATCAACCTGCGTGATCGGTACCTAAAAATATTTTAAATCTTACACCGTAAGCCAAAGCTCAGCAGAAACTAGGCAAGCATGCAATATAAACAAAATATGCTCAAAAATCGAGGTGCAATTTTTAACTCTCTTTCAAGCCTTAAACCTGTTTGAAAACAAGTTTGATAGCATGACTCGCACGAGTCCCCAAAGAAAACAAGTATATGTATGCAACACATGAATACATATATAAATCGACTCACAAGCCCCGACAACAGTTCAACAACTGGAGATAACTCATGCAGTCCATGCAATTCACCTAACGCACCACGTGCAACACACGCAACACATGCTTCTTCAGGGCCTCATTTTCGTCCTTCAAATACTCGTACACAAGTACATCATTAGGACCACATTTCTACCCCTTCGATTTCCACACACACACACACACACATGCATTGTTAACCAAGGTTAACATATATCAGACCACATTTCCATCCATTGTCAGCCAGGGCTAACATCATAACAACATCATATAAGACCACATTTTCGTCTTATAATTCAAAACCGCATAAGACTACATTTCCGTCTTATGTTTCAAATTCATATAAGACCACATTTTCGTCTTATGTTTCAAAATCATATAAAACCACATTTTTGTCTTATGTTTCAAAATCATAGAAGACCATATCATGACGCCACCCGTCACATACCTGACATCTACTCACATAGACCACCAACAACCCACAAAACCACGCCTAACCCGAAGGCTAACCCCAACACTTTTTAAAACACGATTTTCACAAACACCACCTTTTCCCCAAAAAGAACCACAGCCCAAACACGCCCCGCATCCAACACCTGCATCTAACCATGCACATCAACCTTGAGGACGACATCTAAACAAACACCCGAGGCCATGACACGACCCATAAAGCCACAACCCAACCAATAGAACGCCAAATAGAATTCAATAGTATTTCAGTCGATTAATCCCATATATCAATCAACTGAATACCGTTGAAAACTAATTGGAAACCAAGGACCCAACCACCAAACCCCAACACAACCAGCCCAGGACCTAGTCGACTGGACCCCCACCCAGTCGACCCAAACACCCTACTGGAATCTCACAAAAACACCCCAAAAACATTGGTCAGTCGAGTGACCTCACGATCCAGTCGACTGAACCGTGATCCAGTCAACTGACCCCCATGGTTCAATCGACTGAACTTAGGCAAAAACTATTTTGAGCTATGGGTTCAGCCCACCAAACCTCAAATCAAAGCCTCCAAACTCACATTCAACACCCTCTGACATACACACGCCCAAACCTAACATCAAAACCTCAAAAGAAACACTCGACACCCGATCCCATCCACCAAAAGTGACAAAAAACGATTTTAAACCCAAACCAACGTTTTAAACATAAAATGATTTTCATGCATTTTAAAATGATAAAAGAACGTACGATAACATGTAGCACCATTATAAGACATGAGAGTCCAGGATCCTACCTTGTTGAGTTAAAAACTCGACGCCTCGATCCACATGTAAAATCGAACTTCGCCGGAATGAAATTTTGTCCGAATGGATGCTTAGCCCACCATGCCGATAACAAGGATCAGCTATTGGATCGTTGAAAATCGAGTCTCGAGCCCCCAAGAAGTTAGGGAGAAGGCAGAGAGAAAAAATGAGAAAACTTAGCTGAGAAGTTTTAAAAATACATTTTGAAAATATCTAACGCCAGATATTTATAGGCCACGAAATTTTTTTTTTTTTTACAATTAGCACCGCAACACCCAACGGCCTTAGGAACTAACCCCACATATATATCTAAACCCGATCATGCATCAAACACATATAAACATGCTAAAGCAAAATTTTCTAAACGCACGTCGAAAAACGCCGAAAAAAAATTGGTCAGAGTTTCACATGCGTCGATTAGTTTGTTGGGTGCATATTTCTAAAATTAAATTAGACTTTGACATGAAAATAAGATAAATTGGATATGTTTTTAAGAAAGAAAGTTGCTTTGATATAAGTGTCATGCACTAGTATTCTATTCCATGGGAATTAGGTCGATTTGGTGTTGGGAAATTGGTAACAAAAAATTTGTTGGCGTGCTCTCGACCACTTGACCGCTCGAGTAGAGGCCAGTTTGCCCAAGTGGGCTCGACTGTGTTTCATTTTAAAAATGGTTTTTCTCGAATTAAAGTATATTTGGTCCGAACCCTTTTTAAGACTCTTTTCTTATAAAATTTAAGTTCGAGAGTTTATTTTTCAAGGATTACATTTCTTTTTAAGTAGCTTAAACTTGAATGTTTTTCTTTAAAGGAGGTTCTGAATATAAAATTGAATTTTATTCTGGTTGTCTTATATTAGGCCGTTCATAGTGAACCTTTTAGGGTTAGTTCACATACCTGAAGTCGGGGTGTGACACATGCGTTACGCTTGGGTCATGAATAATGAGAGATTGAGAATTTATAGTTTACATTTTCAACCTTTTTAACTATTTTAAAAGTGAATACAAAGAATGAAAATATAAAAATACTTTTGAAATTTTTTTATAAATAAAATATCACAAAAGGCTTCACCAACTTGGGTACCCGAGAAATTTAATTTTTCACATAGCTAATCTTCTTAAGGGGTCCTATAAAATGAATGGTACGATTATAAACTTAAAATGTATTTGTAACCGTTATACATTAGATTAAAACAATATAAAATTTTAAGTAAATTTTGAAAGTTGAGATTGACAAAAACTCTTTATATATGTTTTATAGGCCCATTTTAAGCTAATTTCGATAATTCGAACCAATCAACTTGTAAAATGATTGAGAAGATACTCCATGTAAAAGAATAAATTGGTTGAATATCTATAAATATATTGTTGTGTAATATTTATTTTAAGATTATGTGTAATTTTAATACTAGATTATTTATTTTATTTAAAATAAATATGTTCAAATAATTTAGTTATTTTGATCAATTTTATTTGTTGGAGGAGCTCTATAAAATTAATGGTACATTTATCAAAATAAATTAGAGGTGTATAATCATTATATATTATGTTAAAATTTATAATACAAAATTTTAAGTAAATCCTGAAGCTTGAAATTGTCAAAAACTTTTATATATGTTTTATGGGCACATCTCAACTAATATCGATGATTCAAACCATTTATCTTGTAGAGTATATTGAGAAGATCATCCATACAAAAAATAGATTGGTTCGATATGTATAAATATAGTCTTGTATAATATTTATTTAATGATATGTATAATTTTAAGAATCGATTGTTAATTTATTTAAAACAAATATGTTCAAATAATTTAATTATTGATACTCAATTAATTTAATTTTTGTATGGATGATTTGCTGAAGGAGTTCTATAAAGTGAATAGTACTGTCATGCCCCAAAATTCAGGTCACACGAAACGTCGACGAACAACCGTTTTGGGAAACCACGATCCACTAAAATGGCTCGAACTCAAAAGGGTCAAAAACCATAATGCCAAAACTAAAGCTAAGACATTTTGAAAATGCCCTACCGAGTGTTTATTTTATGTAAGAGAATAGCCTAGAAGTCTAAGGCCACGGCCCCCAAGAGCCAAGCTTTAAAATAATTAAATAAGATTTTTAAAATCTGTCCGGACCGATTGATTTGTCATAAGACCGCTTGATCAGTTTCAACCTGCGGACTGTTTTTCACATGCCTGCCCAACAATAGAGAGTTTGATTTGACCGCTCGATAGACCGATCGATCGGTCCATCAAGCAGTTTGGCTCTGGATCATTTTTCAAAAATGTAACTTTTCTTCCTCAACACTCAAACCTTTTCCAGCATTTTCAGAAATGTTTCAAGGCAAAAACCAAGCCCACAACGCCTACTAAAATAAGGTTCAAAATCCTCCCTCGAGGCACAAACGTTGTAATAAAGTATAAAACAACCAAACACGATTTTAGTAAAACGTTGAAACCAACGAACGATAACAGAAAACAACAACCAACCCAAAGTTACTCTCATAGATCTTACAACATACATACATTTAAATAAACGCCCCAAGACTTACAAAACATGCTTTCAAGATTAAAGCATTATACATCATTACATGATCCAATAACAAAACTGGTAATAAACTACCGAACTACAAAATAAAGATTCTTGTCCTCTGCCACCCTAGTTCCACAAGATCAAACCATGTGATCCAAACCACCTGAAAAAGGTTTTCAAGATCTCACAACGTGAGCTAAAGCCCAATAGGAATAGAATAGCATGTATTTAAAAGCATAACATGTAATTACAATTTATATGAATCACTCGACTACACGAACATAAAAATGGTTTTTTACCATTAAAATCACAAGTTTTCATATGATTCCATGACATCTAGCAGTATAATACGCATCAACAACCATGTTCATATGCATCTTGTACTTTGTCACGGTCTTTCACCGTAGGATAGCACTAATCCGATCATTCAATTCTTTGTAGTCTTTCACTGCGGGATAACTACTTGCCTTAATATGCAACTGTTCAAGGTCTTTCACCGTAAGACAATGGCTTGTCATAATACACAATTCTTCATGGTATTTCACCATAGAACACTGGCTTACCCTTATATGCAATTCTTTACAACAACGCTTGGCATGACTTAACAGATATAGGCACGTACACTGTTATGTACTAAATATCTAAACACACACCATTATACCATCCACATAGCCATCAAGATTAACCAACATCTCAACCGAATCAATTTAAAACAAGGCTCTACCCCAATGGTTAGCTCTAAACCTCTAAATTTGGTTTTCGTAAACATTATCGTAACTCTTCTAGTTTTCAAAACACATCTTTTCGAGAACCTCGAACACACCCAACTCCACCTTCTTTGTACTAAATCACAAGATTGCATAACATGCTCTTTCATCCAACAAAAATGGTTTAAACACAAAGTTCAACAGTAAATGCATTTTTAAACGGTAGAAATACATATAAACGCATGTATCACCCTTTTAAAGCACGATATTTTAGAATCCTACCTCAGTGAGTTAAAAGACTCGACGCTTTGCACTCTAGAGAGAAACCAAAGTCACTAAAATGAGAATTCGTTCGGATAAATGCAAAGCCCATGATGAGGATAACAAGGATCGACTATTTAAACGTCAAAAATTGAACCCGAACCACGCTCAAATCTAGAGAGAAGGCAGAGGATCTGATTTACCTTTTAAAAACAAGTTTGATCAACAAGCTATGGCACAAAAACCAAATAAATGAGATGGCAATATATAGCCCACGCCAGATAGACCGATCGATCGGTCTAAAGAATGACCGAGCGATCTCACCAAAAAAGAAAATTTTTAACTTTGATACACAGCGCCAACGGTTCCGAGATCAAACCCAACATGTAAACCTAAGCTATCACATGCATAACACATATAGAAATATGTTTTTCTATAACGATTAAAACAATAATCACACGTTACGAATATATATTACAAAATGAAAATGAACCAGGTCTCACAACTCTTCCGCATAAAGGAATTTTGTCTCCGAAATTCACCACGAGATCAAGAAAAAAACAACTCTGGGTATTTAACATGGACTTCAGACTCAAACTCCCACATAACTTCCTCAACTTTGTGATAAAGTCACAGAACTTTGACATACGCAATGGTCCTCCCTCTCAACACTTTCTCCTTCGTATCTACAATCTTCACCGGTCGTTTCTCAAAAGAAACAACCTCATCCTCCTACAACTCAGCCCAATCCAAGATGTGTGATGGATTAAGCTCGTACTTTCAAAGCATGTAAACATGAAACACATTGTGCACAGAAGAAAATTGAGGACGAATCTATATAGTTCACTCAGACTGACCGTTCGTCTGAGGATGAAAAGCAGTGCTGAAAAGCAAGCTCATCCCCAAGCTACTTGAGACTTTGTGAGACCCTAAACTCTTTTTTTTGGAATATGTTAAGTTTTAACAGAGTTTGAGTTAACCGTTGACCTTGGTGTGATGGGTTTTGTTTCTTCATTGTAGAACATCAAGTTTATAAGAGTTTCACGCTTTTTCAGGCTTGGTAGAGGCTTCTTTGGCAAGTGTTTGGACTTAAAAAAAACTATTTCAGCGTCAAAAACACACTGCCCAGCTGTTCAGTCGACTAAAGGGCTTGGCCCAGTCGACTGAATTGAGTTTTTTGAGTTCGGTCGACTGAACCGTGTCGACAAGGCTTTTTGAAATTTCCAGTAGCGTCGTTTGGTCGACTGAACTGGGGGTTCAGTCGACTGAACAGTGGATTTTTGGCGTTCTTTATAAATATCCAGCGGTGGAGATATTTTGGGATATTTTAATTTTTAAATCTGGTTTCTCTCTCCCATTTTCTCTGCCTTCTCTCTAGATTTGAGGGCCCAGGGCTTGGTTTTCAGTTGAACAGCTTATGGATTCTTGCTATCGAGGATGTGGGCTTTGCATATATCCGGACAGAATTTAGTTTCGTCGAGGTTCGATTTTTAAGGCTTCGAGTTTTGACTCGCCGAGGTAGAATTCTAAACCTACTACTGTTATGAGGGTGTTATATGTAGTTATACTTGCTTTCATGCGATCGAAATGCATGAAATGTTGTTTCCATCTTTTAAACCTTGGTTTTTGGGTAAAAGCGGGTTTTTACGCCTTTTCTTGATTTTTATACATGATTCAGGTGTGTTGACATCTGCGGTTTTCGAAAGAGGTTTGAAAACGAGGTATTTTGTAAAAATGGTGAAAAACGTGATTTTAGAGGTTTGGAGCTAACCCACAAGGTTGAGCCTCACCTTTTAAACGTTTTGTTAGAAATGGTTTTAGATCTCCATTTTGATAGATTGGATCTTTTTTTTATACATGTGTGGTATAAATTATTTTATGGGTTTTCGTAGTTGAGCTACGGTGAATTTTTAAATGTTATCCATAGATGTACCGTGACAGTGGGTTTGGTTGAGTTGGGCTTCCATTGCTCTTCGGTGTTAGTCAAAAAACGTGCGCAGCGTAGGTGCTCTATACCTTCGGGTTAGTCCCCGTAAATTGAGTGTATTGGGTGCTCTGTACCCTCGGGCTCAGGTCCCGTAAATTGAGGGGTTGTGTTGGGTGCTCTAGACCCTCGGGCTTGACCAATAAATTGAGTACGTTGTCGCGACTCCGTATAGAGCTTGTCATTACTAAGCCTGTGGGTTCAGGGTAATGAATGAGAGTCTATAGTTGTTACCTTTGTCTGTAGGACAGAGTCGGTACATAGAATTTCATTTACATCTTTTCTCCTCGACGGTGTGGCCTGAGTCGAGCTTACTGTTTTATTACAGTTTTCTCCTTAACTGTGGAATGATATCTGTTACGATGATATGCATAGTTGAAGGTTGGAAAATGTGGGTTTTGTGAGAAAAAACCATTTTTGAGGCTCGTGGTGGCCTGATGAAAAACTGTTAGTTTTGAGATAAAAACCTTTTTGGCTCATGTGGTTGAGCCTGTATGTGTAATTGCATAGCCTGGTTTACAATTTTATAGTCTATGTTCTATTGGGATTCGGCTCACAGTGTGAAATTTTCTGAAAACCTTTTTCGGGTGATGACATGGAGGATGATCTCTAGTAGATTTTGTGGTGCCCGTGTTGACAATTGATGGAAGACATTTAGTAGTTTTTCTTTTTGGTATGCCTGTTCCTGAAAGCAGGTTTTATACGCCTTTTGATGACATGTTTATTCATGTATGAGAATGCATGTTTATTGTTTATGAGAGATGCATTAAGGGTATTCCATTGGTTTCAACATGTGGATTTGAAATGTAAAAAAATCTATATTTTTTTAAAACTGATGTTTGGTAGATTTTCACGTAACCCAGAGTTTAGGGCGTGAAAACTTGATTTGAAATGTATGAAAACCTATATTTTCATAAAACTAGTATTTGGTGGATTTTCACGTGACCCGAAGTTTGAGGCGTGACAACTTGGTATCAAAGTTCTGGGTTCGAATACCTAAGAGCCATAGGAAAGAGGGTACATCACCTTGTGAGCATATATGTGTGCTTGATTGCATGTGTTACCGCGTTTTCCTAACATCAGCATCATAGCTTGTGGTGTATATGTGAGTATGGAGGTTAGGCCTTAGGATTGATTAGTCTTGTCTTCGGGCGTTTGGATATGAGAATGCTGATGGTTGATGGGCTGGTGTTTGGCTTGAGTTTCGGTGTTAAATTTCGGGGATGAAATTCCTTTCAGAGGGGGAGAGTTGTGAGACCCTGACTCTTTTTTCTTTTTGGAATAAGTTAAGTTTTGACGGAGTTTGAGTTAACCGTTGACCTCGGTGTGATGGGTTTTGTTTGTTCATAGTAGAACAGCAAATGTATAAGAGTTTCACGCTTTTTCAAGCTTGGTAGAGGCATGTTTGGCAAGTTTTTGGACTTAAAAAAAACTATTTCAGCGTCGAAAACACACTGCCTTATAGTTCAGTCGACTGAAGGGCTTTGCCCAGTTGACTGAACCGAGTTTTTTGAGTTCGATCGACTGAACCGTGTTGACAAGGCTTTTTGACATTTCCAATAGCGTCGTTCGGTAGACTGAACTGAGGGTTCAGTCAACTGAACAGTGGATTTTTGGCGTTCTTCATAAATATCCAGCTGTGGAGATATTTTGGGATATTTTGATTTCCATATCTGGTTTCTCTCTCCCATTTTCTCTGCCTACTCTCTAGATTTGAGGGCCCATGCTTGGTTTTCAGTTGAATAGCTTATGGATTCTTGCTATCGAGGATGTGGGCTTCGCATATATCCGGACAAAATTCAGTTTCATCAAGGTTCAGTTTTCGAGGCTTCAAGTTTTGACTCGCCGAGGTAAGATTCTAGACCTACTACTGTTATGAGGGTGTTATATGCGGTTATACTTGCTTTCACATGATTGAAATGCATGAAATGTTGTTTCCATGTTTTAAACCTTGGTTTTTGGGTAAAAGTGGATTTTTACGCATTTTCTCGATTTTTATACATGATTCGGGTGTGTTAACATCCGTGATTTTCAAAAGAGGTTTGAAAATGAGGTATTTTGTAAAAATGGTAAAAAAATGTGATTTTAGAGATTTGGAGCTAACCCGCGGGGTTGAGTCTCACCTTTTAAACGTTTCGTTAAAAATAGTTTTAGATCTCCATTTTGATGGATTGGATCTTTTTTTTTATACATGTGTGGTATAAATCATTTAGCGGGTTTTCGTAGTTGAGCTACGGTGGGTTTTTAAATATTATCTATGGATGTACCGTGACAGTGGGCTTGGTTGAGTTGGGCTTCCATTACTCCTCGGTGTAAGTTCGAAAACGTGCACAGCGTAGGTGCTCTGTACCTTCGGGTTAGTCCCCGTAAATTGAGTGTATTTGGTGCTCTGTAGCCTCGGGCTCAGGTCCCGTAAATTGAGTGGTTGTGTTAGGTGCTCTGGACCCTCGGGCTTGACCCGTAAATTGAGTACATTGTCGTGACTTCGTGTAGAGCTTGTCATTACCAAGCTTGTGGGTTCAGGGTAATGGATGAGAGTCTATAGTTGCTACCTTTGTCTGTAGGGCAGAGTCAGTACATAGGATTTTATTTACATCTTTTCTCCTCGGCGGTGTTTCCTGAGTCAACCTTACTATTTTATTACAGCTTTCTCCTTAACCGTGGCATGATATCTGTTAGGATGATATGCATAGTTGAATGATGGAAAACGTGGATTTTATGAGACAAAACCGTTTTTGAGGCTCGTGGTGGCCTGATGGAAAACTATTGGTTTTGAGAGAAAAACATTTTTGGCTCCTGTGGTTGAGCCCGTGTTTGTAATTGCATAGCCTGCTTTACAATTTTATAGTCTATGTTCTATTGAGTTTCGGCTCACAGTGTGGAATTTTCCGAAAACCTTTTTCTGGTGATGACATGGAGGATGAACTCGAGTAGATCTTGTGGTGCCCGTGTTGACGGTTGATGGAAGACTTTTAGTAGTTTTCCTTTTTGGTATGCCTGTTCCTGAAGGCAGAAGGCAGGTTTTATACGCCTTTTGGCGATATGTTTATTCATGTATGAGAATGCATGTTTATTGTTTATGAGAGATACATTAAGGGTATTCCATTGGTTTCAATAAGTGGATTTGAAATGTATTAAAACTTATATTTTCATAAAACTGGTGTTTGGTGGATTTTCACTTGACCCAGAGTTTGGTGCATGACAGACTTCGCCAAAAGCGCGATGTAAAGCGTGGGTCTCGGTCGAAAAAAATAGATACAGGCACTCCGTGTAACCAAACAATCTCACTGACATATAACCTACTCAACTTGTTCACGGAGTCCTTCACCCGAATGGTAAGAAAATGTGCAAACTTCGTCAGTCTGTCAACCACAACCCAAACAGCGTCATATCCCTTAAACGATCTAGGAAGTCCCGATACAAAGTCCATCGTGATGTTCTCCCACTTCCATTCTAATACTACCAACGACTGAAGCAACCCTGCAAGTCTCGAGGCTCTACCTTTACTTGTTGACAAGTAAAGCACCGAGAAACAAACTGGACCATATCTTTCTTTATTCCCATCCGCCAAAACTGACGGCGCAGATCATGATACATCTTGGTACCTCTCGGGTGCACTACAAGATGAGATTGGTAAAAATCACGTAGTACATCGGTACGATGGCACGGCACGACTCTGGCACAAACACTCTCCCTGCCAATTTTAAACTTTGATCTATGCTCACCGCCCATCTCATGATGTCTTTCCTACTAGCAATATAATCCCGTAACATTTGAGCCTTTTGATCTGTCTACTGACCCTTCAGCACACGAGCAACCAATATAGGTCACGAAATCACTAAAAGTAAGGTCTTAATCTTCTCTGTCTCCTCAAGACATAGATCAAACTCACCAACCTCTCCAAGCATGTCCCATTCTCGTATAGCAATGAAAGCTAATGAATCATGAGATCTCCTACTAAGAGCATTAGCCACAACATTAGCCTTTCCTAGGTGATACTGAAGGTCAAAATTATAACCTTCCATAAACTCCATCCACCGTTGCTGGCGTAAATTCAGCTTCTTCTGTGAAAACAAGTACTTCAAGCTCTTGTGATCTCAGAAAATCTCAAAATGTTCACCGTTTAGATAATATTGCCATGCCTTCAAAGAAAAGACCACGACTGCCAACTCTAAGTCATGTATCGAGTAATTCTGTTCATAAGTCTTCAACTACTGAAATTCGTAAGCCACAACCTTATCTTCCTGCATCAAAACACACCCTAAACCATCATGCGATGCATCACAATACACTGTGTGACCCAAATCTCATTTTGGAATAACTAACACTGGTGCACTCGCTAACCTCTTCTTTAGTTCTTAAAATGCCAACTCACAAGCCTCACTCCAAATGAACTTAACTCCTTTTTGCGTAAAGCGAGTCATTAGCGCGGTAAGTCTAGAAAAATTTATCACAAATCGCTCGCAGTAGCCTGACAAACCCAAAAAGCTACAAATCTCAAATATATTTTTTGGCTGTTCCTAATCCATCCATGCGTCAATCTTTGAAGAATTCACAGATACTCTATCGCCGGACACCACATGTCCAAGAAACTTCACCTTTGACATCCAGAATTCACACTTCTCATATTTTGCATACAGATGATGTTCCCTCAGAAGTTGCAAGGCAACAGGCAGATGTTCCTCATGTGTTTCCCTCGATGGTAAGTAGATAAGAATGTCATCTACAAACATAACCACAAAACTTTCAAGATACGGATAGAATATCCGGTTCATCAAGTCCATGAATAACGCAAGAGCGTTCGTCAAACTGAACGACATAACCAAAAACTTATAGTGACCATAACAAGTCTAAAAGGCAGTCTTCGCTATGTTCTCTTCCCTGATCCTCAACTGGTGATACCTCGATCTCAAGTCAATCTTTGAAAAGTAACTCGAGCAAGCAAATCTTAGGCACCCATCTCAAACAAATCGTTAATCCTTGCATTAGGTGTAAACGACCCAATCTGACCATGACAAATCTCAGGCACCCATCTCGAATGCGCTCCAATGATGAAAGTATGAAAATCATGCTAAAAAATACTCTTAAGCAAGCAAAATCATGAATATGGCTTAAAATCTAAAAACCCTAAAAAAATGGTTCAGGCCATGATATTCCCATTCTTTTGGTTGCCACCTTTTTAAAAACCCGAGAACAAGCTGTGTCCTTGCTCTCATGGCCGTAAACATTTTTAAAAATCCTAAACCAAGTCATGACTTTTTTTGTCATAGCCGTCGCTTTTTTATTCAGGCCGTGACTTTCAAAAGTCACGGCTGTCCCTTTTACCACCATAAAGGTAGCGACCAACATTATACAAAAGCAAAAAGGTAGCGGCCACCACTATTACCCCATTCTGGATAGGTGACAGCATTCTAAAAGGGGTTTGTGTTGCTCGCTTTGCCAGTAAATAGATGACATTTTCAAGCAGAAAAAGAGAGAGACAGAGAGAGAGAGAGAGAAACACCTAGAGGTCCAAACTCTTTCAAAATACTCTCATTCGATATTCTTCCATTCATCCTATACTTTTCTAACCTTGTTCGTGCTCTTACTTGCCTCGGAGGAGTTCTTGGAACACATATATTGGCTTAGAGGTATCGTATTCTCACCATCAAGGGGCCATTCGAGGTGGATATTCACATGAAGTAACCTTAAGATCTCACAACTCTTCTTAAATCCTCATCTTTTTTCCTCGAGGGTGTCGTGGATAAGATTTTCATTGTCTTATTGCCTGTTTATCGTTCATTTCAATGTAAATATTTATTTCCTCTAAGTTTTTCATTATTAGAAGTATATTTGTGAGACCCTGACCCGTTTTTTTAGCGTTTTTAGACGCGCGTTACGTGTTTTCTTTCGAGCATGTTTTACTGCTTTTGATGCATGATCGGGCTTAGATATGCATGCGGGGTAAATTTTCGAGGATGTGGGCCAATGTGGCACGAATCTCGAAAATTTTCAAAAAAATATATTTTAGAAACCTATAAATAGCTGGAGTTAGATATTTTCATAAAGATATTTTTCAAAACTTCTCCAGTAAGTTTTCAATTTTCTCTATGCCTTCTCTCTAAGTTCTCGGGGGCCTGGGGCTCGATTTTCAATGATCAGACTGTGGATTCTTGGTATCGGCATCGAGGGCTATGCAACTATCCGGTCAGATTTCAATTCTGACAAAATTCGATTTTGCACGTGATTCGAGGTGTCGAGTTTTAAACTCTTCGAGGTAGAATTCTAGACCTGTATGTAGTATAACGGTGCTATGGGTAATCGGGTGTCTTTTTACCAGTTGGATCTCCGTAGATCTAACTTTGTATCAAAATGGGTTTTGGGGCTTAAAACCAATTTTTCGTCGATTTCGTGGATGAAATCAGGCGTAGGGAGTTACTTTGGAGGTCTCGGTGTTAGGCCTAGACGTGTGGGTGTTCACGGTTGTTGAATCGGTGTTCGGAGGCTTCGATTCGAGGTTTGGAGGGTTGAACCCGTAGCTCAGAGACAGTTTCTAGTGTTCACTCGACTGAACTCATAGGTTCAGTCGACTGGAACATAGTTCTTGGGGTTCAGTCGACTGAACTCATAGGTCTAGTCGACTGAAGTGGCTTGGTTTGGCATATTTTGTTTCCAGTGTGTTTTTCAGTCAACTGGGGGTTGGGTCCAGTCAACTGAAGTTGTGGGCTGTTGGTTTTGTGGTTTTGGGTTGGTTCCTTGGTTTCCAATCGGTGTCTTATGGTATTCAGTAGATTAATTATGGGTTTAGTTGATTCAAATACCTGTGGATTCCTTTTGCGGGTTCGGTTGATCGTGTGGTGGCTTGGGGGCCGGGTTGTGGCCTCGGGTGTTTGGTTAGGTGTCGTCCTTGTGGATGACATGTGGGTGTGAGATGTGGATGCGAAGCA
>JAOTRH010080348.1:0-17237 GCA_034768845.1 Heliamphora exappendiculata
ATTGGTTGTGAAGCCAACTCTAATACAAATTCCTCTTATGGTTAGGAAAATATATATAGATGAAAAAAAAAACCATAATTCAACAACTCAGGTTGAACAGTTTTTCTCAAGTTAATTTTCATTACATGACGTTCGGCCTTTTCTCGGATGCTTTTGAACTTAGATTTTGTTTTTTAATTTAGTTTATATATATAAAAAGGATACGAATGTGTGTATTGTATTTTATGAATTCATAATTAATGTTTTTTTAATTATATGGTATTAAAATTTTAGAATTTATCTATAGATAAGAACTTTATAATTTTACTTATATTTGTGAAAAGTTTAATCAAAGTAAGAGACGTAGGAAAATGTTGAAAAATATCAATGGTACGGAAGTAACCCTGTGTAGAAAAATAAAAGTTGTTTTAAAACTCAAATTGTGAGTGTTGAATTTTTAAATATTTTTATCCTCATAATTATATATTTTACGGTTATAGTATATGAACTGTCTCATGATCTGTAAACGTAAGAAAATTGGATCGAACTATAAAATTTTTTATATAATTATTTTTTTGGATGTGTGCAATATTGTTAGAATCAAATCAAACTGGCCAATTTAACCGGTTGAATAGTAACTAGTCTGATTAATGGTATAAATTTATCGATTAAACTGGTCAAATAAAAAAATTGCATTATTTTTAATGAAAATTACTTCAAGTTCCGATTAAACCGATGAACTGATAGACTTGCCAAAGTTTGAAAAATAACATATTTCTCCCTTACAAATCACTGAATCAGTAACTCTACTCTTTCTTGTTTCTACTTCTTTTTTGTTGTCCTTGTCCACTCATGTTGCTTTATTAAATGTTGGGGTTTTTTCTTTTTTTCCTTTTTAATTTTGTCCTGTAACTCTTGTTGCTTTAATAAAAAATAAAAAATTATGTCTTTCCCCTTTTGCATACCTTTGTACTAGTTCATTGGTTTACATACACTTAACAATACACTTAACAATATAACGTGTTTATTTTTTATTCAAATTGTGATTTAGATGTTATTTTTATTTAATATTTATTATTTTAAAATTATTAATAATATAATTAAGATGTTACAATTTGATTCCAATTAATTCAGTGATCCATTCACTTGGTTTCTTTTTCAGTTTGTTCAACGATTCAATTTTTAAAACATTAAAGCTCCATTTGTTTTGGCGTAAAATATTTTTAGATAATATTTTACTTATTTTTTATTATTTAATTGATAATATCTATGTAAAATATTTTTTTAGTAAATTATTTCATTTTATTGGATCAAATTTGATTTACAAAAAATTAATTCTTAAGTTAATTTTGGAATTACACCTTCCAAACATTTACCCGATTCCTTCACCTAATTTTTTTGACCTTTTATCATTCTCATAGTAGATGAAAATGTGTGAGAAAGAGAGATGATATGAGAACGAAAGAATAAGAGAGAGAGAGAGAGAGAGAGAGAGTTAGAGACCATACATGGTTGTACATTGGTGCCTCGTAGATTTAGAGACCATACATGGTTGTACATCGTAGATTTAGAGACCATACATGGTTGTACATTGGTGCCTCGTAGATTGCATTTGTTTGATGGGTTGAACTCAATTCGATTGCGTCTGTCTGGCTGAGTTTTTTTACATACCTGTAGATTAATTATCCTCATCTTTTTATAGTGTGAGAGACCCAGTCTTTTTTCTCAACTCTCGTGATCATTTCTCTTGTCATCTGTCAAACGTCTCCTCAAAGTGGCTCTGCCACATTTGCCACCTCTGCCTCCTCTCTGACAATGACTGCTATCCCTTTCAGTCACATCGCCATCGTATCGTCATAAATTGCTTCATCTCGATCGTGCTCCGGGCCGAGCTCCTCACACTAACATTCCCTTCGAGGTTGCAGTGCACTCGATGTCAATGAGCACTCAGTCTAATTGCATTTAATGCTGCTTTGGCCACGGTCAAGTCGTATTCAATGTAATATACGAGCATTTAATGCGACTATCAGAACCGAACTGCAGTAAACCTCCGTCATCTTTGAGAGGTCGACCCCTTGAAATCCCCATAATGGGACAAAGTTGTTCCACACAGCACGGGCCCTTTCGGGCCTTCGATACCTTTGATGGGCTCGGGTTCCAATTTTGGCCCATCCCCCTTCAATGGTAGTGATTTTTTCGATTTATTTCATTAAAAATGTTTTTCAAATGTTAATCAAATACTAAAAAATATAAATAAAAAAATTATTTTTATAAAATTATTTTACATGTAAAATATTTTTCGTAGTAAAATATTTTACGTTAAAACAAACGAAATCTAAGTGTGTACATGATTGTACTTATAATTACATTTCGAGTTTCATAATTAAATTTTAACACAATTTCATACTGTTCGGTTTCTCGACTCCAAAGCGAATGCGATGCAACACAGGCTTTGGATGATGCTAGAGGTTAGGCATCGTTTGGTAAGGATTAAAATTATATTTTTGATTTAAATATTTTGAAGTTCACTTAGTGTAATTTTACAGTAATTTAAAGGTTAATAATTTATTTGGCTTACAGTGATTTTAATTGAGTTTAAACTAAGACTCTGTTTGGTTTAGCTTTTTTTCGTGGTTCTTTGTCTTTTATGAGTTTTTTTTTATTTTTGGGTTAATTTTTTTACTTTCTCAATTCATCATGATAAAATAAATCTAAAAGTACAATCTTTCTGAAAAAAGTTAAAAAAAAAAACTCAGTAAAAACGTAAAAAAAAACTACATAAAAGTCTTAAAGTGACTTTTTTAGTCTTATTTAAACTTTTTTTTTTATTTTTTGATCAAATATTTTTACTTTCTTTATTTTTTGTATTGAGATAAATCTAAAGGTATCAGCATTTAAACTAACATAAAAAACTTTTTACTAAAAAACAAAAAACAAAAGCATATATAAAAAAAATTATCCCACATTGCCATAAACATTAAGACATTGACTGTTTGATAGGAGATTATATCCTATGGAATAGCATATCAAGTGTTTGGTAAACTAAATTCTTTGGATAAAAAATTAAAAATAAGTCTCTAATCTTAGGATAAGTAATAATAGGTGGGTGAGGTATTTTATATCCTCTCCCTTTAATATCCTGTTTTGTCCCTTGCAGCTTAGTTGGGTATGGCATGGTGTGCATGAATTGTTTTTATTTTTAAATTTTGATCGATTTTAATAATTTTTAATTTTTTTATTTCACAGTATTAGTGTGTTGGAAGTCATTGGATTAGCATTTGATATTATGGAATTCTTAAAATATAATTCAATTATATTCAATGCATTAAGATTAACACACTGTTTGTTTGAACAATTTTTTTTTATTTGGAAGCTATTTTATGCAGAAAATAATTTCTCAAAGTCATTGTGTATTTTAAGTATTACAATATTCTATTAGGGTATAAATGAAAAATGTTTAGTTTAATCTTTCATTTCATATTAATATCCATTCATTTTTAGAAAAAAAACAAGCACATGATTTGCTTATAACCAAGTATAATATCAAAACTTATATTCATTAAATTTTATATACACCTCTATATACGATAGCTTCTCAAAATCTTGAAGTGCATGTGTTTGAGTCCAATGGAAGTTCTTATAAAAAAAATATTTTTTTTCATAATATAATTAAATATAATATTTTTTGGTATATTACAACGAATAAATTCTTAAAATATAATTTTGATGAAAACATACAAATGTCTGATAAATATTATGATACTTTTTTTAAATGTATAAAGTATTTTAGTTAATCAGAAAAAGGGTAAAGACATGCATCTAAACAAAAAGACAATATAAGTCAAATTAGTTTTAAAAAATTTAAAAAAAATACTTTTTGATGTTTTAGCTAAAAGGCAGTAAATTGACTAAAGCCACAAACCAAACAAAGCCTTCATACACAGAGAAATGCAATGCTTTTGAAATTGAAGGTTATGTTTGAGATGTTTAAAAAGTCAGTTTTTTTTCAGTTTTTTTTCAATTTAGTAACAATTTAGATTTTTGAAATTTTTTGAAGAAATAGAATTCTTAATCAAAAGCAAAAAAAAAAAAAGAAGAAGTAGAATTCTTAATCAAAATATTTTTTTAAAAAAAGAAAAAAAAGAAATAATAAGTCAACAAAGTCAATTTGTTCAAAAAAGCCAAACATGACCTAAATCTGGTTGGGCATAATATGATACTGCTCCTGTGCAGAGTGATATCGTGATCTTTACTCCGAAACATGGCCCTGTTGTCTGCTGGGGCTAAAACGCGTACTTTTTGCTTATTTTTGTTTTTTAGTTTTTTGATTTTTTTTATAGCATTCTATTAAAAAGATTTATTTTTTAAATTATCTCGATGAGATGAACTAAAAAAGTAAAAATTTGATCAAAAAAATAAAAAATTTCACCAAAGATAAAAATAAACAACATAAATATGCTTACTAGTTTATTTTGACTTATTTTTATTATTTTTGAATTTTTTTATATTTTATGAAAAAAATCACTATTTTGGATTGTCTCGGTGAGGGAAAACAAAAAATATAATAGTTTGACTAAATAACAAAATACTTTATTAAAAATAAAAATAAACAAAATAAAATAAGTAACTAAGTAATTTTCCAGTATATATATATATATATATAGGTTAAAAATCACAACAACAAAAAAAAACAAACCTGTGAAATGTCGTACAACGCCGCGGGCCACCTTGCCACAATACTTCATCTCAGTATGTCCACCCTAACTTGGTGAAGGGGCCAAGCACAGGAAAAGGCCCACCGAGCTGTTAAGACCTCGGGAAGGTGAGGTCGAGCCATGATCATGGGATTCGATCCCAAACCAAAAGGAGGGACTCGTAATCGAGGTCCAAAAGAGAAAGTGCTCGGCATCCACATCCGAGCAACATGTGTTGAGAGACCTTAAAAATCAAGCTTGGACTTGATACATTGTAATCAGTACCTGTGATACACGTATCAAGAGACGACGTCCATGATAAGAGATCGGAGGTAATTGAACCAACTTTGGGGTTAGGGTGTCAGGGAGGATTGCCCTAGGTCAAACTAGGTCTGGGTACCGATGGACATCTTCACGTGACAAAAAGAACTCGCAAAGAAATAAGAATGATAGTTATGATAAGTCACTAACAGGATGATAGTTGTGTCTTGATTAGAGAGAGGATAGCCCAACCTGCTCGGGTCGGGTCAAACCCTAAAAGAGGGTCAAGTATATTTTCTTCTATAAATAGCCAACAAACCAAAGGACAAATGTATGCATTCTAATTCAATAAGAGAAACTCTGTCAATTTGTTTTCTCAAGCTTTCCTCTCTCTAAACCCTGTTTGACTTCATCATTGAAGGGTCCACCGATAAAAGTTGTCGGTGGGCATCTCACCCCTTTTTTGCGTAGGGACACGTGGAGCACGCCCCGGACTATTCAGCCAGCTTGAATAGGAACTGTAGATCCCAATCTTGATCATCTACAATTTGGTGCCGCCTGTAGGAACTCTACTAAGAACATCTCCATGGCTAGCTGGGGTAACCACGCCTATGAAGAGCTGAGGGAATAACATGCACCACACGCGGAAGCATCACGTGCAACTCACCATCAAAGGAGCCAACATCGAAGAAGACATTCCGTGCACTCCGAAATCCATGTTAGTGGATCTAGGATCAACCAAAGAAGAGAACAGACTCATGCTAGTAGTTCCCACGAAACTGTGCCGTTTGAAGGGGACTACCCACCACACTGCTCGTTGCAGTAGGTGGTGGAGGAGTAGTAAGATAAACTGAACAGGCGAGACCAACAGCTAGTCAGGCTCCGGCGAGAGCTTCATGAGGTAAGAGCTCGCATGGACCAGGGACACTCATCGGAAGTGCAGTCGGACCACCAGCAGTCCAACGGAGACTTAAGGAGAGACCTTGATTGTCCTCATATCAGTCAAAGCGGTAGGAGGAGGGAACCTCCACGTGAGCGGCGAGATGAGGCCCCAAACAAGAGTCGTGTCTCAGGCTCGAAAAAGAGAAAGCAAGGACATATGCAAACCTCCAATAACACGCACGCACCAACAGCACACCCCAAGAGCAGGAACGCCAGGCTGGGCAGGAGCTCGGGCATAATGATGAGAATGAGGACCTCAAGTAGTGGCTGCACCTTCAGCTCGAAGGGAGGTTGCAACCGACTTCAGGAAGGTCGGCCAAGGATGTTGCTCAGAGGGTGTTGGAGTAGATATCAGCCTCCCTCTTCACGAGAGAGGTGAATGAGGCAGATTCACCCAGGAAGTTTCAGTCACCAAAGTTCAACCTCTACAATGGAAAGACCGACCCTATGGGTCACATAAGACACTTTAGACAGATGATGGCCCTCTAGAATGGGAACGATGCCCTGATGTGCAAGGTGTTTCCCTCTAGCTTGGGTGAAGTTGCGTTGTGCTAGTTTGACAAATTGTCTGCTGGGTCGATTGGGAGTTGGAAACAGCTGGTCGAGCTATTTGCAACAAGGTTCATAACCAACAGTAAACAACCCAGTGAGATTGACTCACTTCTCAACCTCAATAAGGCAGAGGGCAAAAGCCCGAGGTCTTATGCTCGACGCTACTATGAGACGTTCAACGATGTTGACAACTACAGCGAGTAACTTGCTATTGCCTCTTCCAAGCTCAGACTGGATAAAGCCCATAAGTTGAGGCACTCCCTGACCAAGAGGCCAACTCAGGGCATGGCCGAGCTAATACTACGAATAGAGCAATACGCGAAGGTTGAGGAGAATCTGGGAGACACAGTCAATGAGGTGCCCAACCGAGTTGTACAAAAGGAAGCCTAAGCAAAAGAGAAGGAAGGCAAAAAGAGTAAAAATAAGTCTGAAAGAGAAAGGGAGCGAGAGGTGCCAAACAACGTTTTACGAGGTGGCTAACACGGTGTTCAAATAGCCTATTCACAAACTCCTCCACTAGATCAAGGACAAGCCTTGGTTTTTCTAACCCCCAAAAATGGACACTAACCCGAGCAGGAGGGACGAGAAGAAAGGATGCTCCTATCACCAGGAGCACGAAAACTTTACAGATCGTTGCCGGACATTTAGAAAGTTCTTGGAAGATTAGGTTAAGGATGGGAACCTCGGGCAATACATTGACGAGGAAAGGACCCGAGTAGTGTAGCATGTAGCATTTCAGGTCGAGCAAGAGGCAGGCACAGAAGAGCTGGCAGGTGTGATTAGTGTCATACACATAGCTCCCAAGCTCGAGACATCGAACAAAATAAGGAATGAAAATCGGGAAGCGGCACATAGACGAGAGATCATGCAAACCCAACTCGTGCAAAATGGGCCGAGCAAAAGAAAAAGCCCGGGCGGCGAGTACTCGGTCGGAGACTTGACCTTCACAGATACCGACATGGAGGGGGCTGAACACCCGCACAATGACGCACTTGTCATAACTCTTCAGATTGGGAGATGTGACGCAAAACGCATCCTGGTCGATCAGAGGAGCTCGGCGGAGGTAATGTACGCCGACCTTTTCTTCAAGTTAGGGCATAAAAATGAGGATTTGCCAAAATGCTACACCCCCTTGGTCGGGTTCAACAGTCAGCCTATCCTCTCTAAGGGACGGATCACACTCCCGGTTAGGGCAGGTGCACAGGTCAAGAGCATTGAGTTTTTAATAGTAGACGTGCTATCTCCATACAATGCTATAATGGGGAGGGCATGGCTTCATCAGTTAAAAGCCACCCCCTTAGCATATCACCAAGTCCTCAAGTTTCCGACCTCAAAAGGAGTGGAGACGGTTAAGGGGGAGCAAACCGCAACAAAGAAGTGCTTCATGGCTGCTATTTGAGAAAAAGCCAGTTCATCCAAGGATGAGCAGGTTTGCGTCATGGAAATGCAGGATAAATCACTTTTGGAGGATGTTGAAAGAGTGCTAACAGAAAAAGTTGTAGAGCTACTGAAGAAGGTTGTGCTAAAGGAGGATGATCCAGACCGTTTCTTCTTGCTTAGATCAAGTACAGCCGAGCAGGAGAAAATCAACCTGATGGACTTCTTAAAATTAAACGTGGAGGTGTTTTCTTAGACACCATATGAGATGTCGAGCATCGATCCCAAGGTAGTGCAACACAGCCTAAATGTTGACCCTGTGCATAAGCCAGTCGTCCAGCATGGGAGAAGGTTCTCGGCCCAGCACTCAGAGGCTGTACTAAAGGAAGTTGAGAAACTGCTCAAGGCAGGAGCAATCAAGGAAGTGCACTACCCCCTTTGGCTGTCTAATAGTATCGTTGTTAAGAAAAAGAACGAGAAGTGGAGGGTATGCGTGGATTTTACCCACTTGAACAAGGCTTGTCCGAAGGACTCATTCCCCTTGTCCAAAATCGATCAGTTGGTAGACTCAGCAGCGGGGCATGAAAGGATGAGCTTCTTAGATGCTTATCGAGGTTACCACCAGATCGGTTTGAGCTTAGATGACCAAGAAAAGACCAGTTTTATCACCCCTCGAGGTTTATATTGCTACAAGGTGATGCTCTTCGGACTGAAGAATGCAGGGGCAACTTACCAAAGGATAGTCGCTAGGATGTTCAACCTATGTTAGGTTGGAACCTTAAAATTTACATAGATGAAATGGTGGTCAAGACTGCGCAGGAACACAGTCATCTTACCGACCTAAACAACATATTCGAGGTACTGAAAGCTTACAAGTTAAGGCTTAATGCTTCCAAATGCGCTTTTGGAGTGTAGTTAGGAAAGTTCTTGGGGCACTTAGTGAGCAGATGAGGAATCGAAACCGATCCTGACCAGATAGAAGCAATACAGAACATGCAATCCCCAAAAGCTGTGAGGGAAATACAAAGACTAACGGGGATGGCGGCAACGTTGAATAGGTTTATCAGTCGTTCGTCATATAAGTGTTATCTCTTCTTCCAGTTATTTAAAAAGGGAAAAAAATTTCTGGGGGGCGAAGTGTGCCGAGGCGCTCCAAAGATTGTAGGAGTACCTGAGCACAACTCCTCTTCTCTTTAAAGCCCTACTCGGGGAAGAGCTATACGTATATCTGGCAGTCTTTGAGCACTCGGCTAGTGCGGTCTTGCTCAGGCTTGATGTGGCCGAGCAGCTCCCGATCTACTACATCAGCCACACCTTTCTGGACGCCGAAACAAGATACTTACCGCTGGAAAAGCTCGCATTCGTCATGGTCATGGCATCCCAAAAGCTAGCGCACTACTTCCAATATCACAGTCCTGACTGCAGACCCGCACAAAGCATTGTGCATGGCAGATTTCTCGGGGAGAATAGCAAAATGGGGGGTTGAGCTTAGTGAGTACGATATTGAGTTTAGACCAAGGATTGCATTTAAAGGGCAGGTCCTCGCGGACTTTAAAGCAGAATTCTCCAAACGAGGTATGCTGATCAGGTCGAACCCGACCATGCTTGAGTTCGAGCAGGGGGAAAGATGACTGCGCAAGAGTAAAAAGTGGGGAATCCAAAGAAAATATGCAAAAATGGAAGCTGTACACCGATGGCGCTTCAAATCATAAAGGTTTTGGACCAGGAGTGGTTCTCATCTCTCTAGAAGGATCTGTGATTGAACACTCCATTAGGTTAGGATTTCCAGCTTCTAACAATGAAGCCAAGTATGAAGCACTGCTAACTAGGTTTAGAAGTGTCGAGCGACTGAGCATTAGAAAGGTGGAAGTTTTTTACGATTCCCAGCTAGTGATAAATCAGCTAGCTGGGTAGTACAAATGACAGGATGGCTGCTTACCTTTTCATTGCTCTCAAGCTAGTCAAGGGATTCAAGGAAACGCAGATTCAGCAGATCAACAGAGAAGGAAACTCCTATGCTGACGCCCTAGCAGCCTTTGCTTTTGGCAACCGAGCTCGGGCTAAAAAGGGCGATAGAAGTACAGAAACAAGAAAGCTCAAGCATCGAGATGGGAGTATGGAAAATATGTGCTATAGAAGACAACCAAGAGCCTAGTTGGATGGATCCCATCATTAGATTTCTTTATGACGGTCAACTCTCGGGAGACAAGAAGGAAGCACACAAAGTTAGGCACAAGGCTACTCAGTTTTGGCTATCCCCTAGTGGTTAGTTATATAGGAGATTCTTCTCAGGGCCTTACCTATTGTGCATCCACCCAAACAAAGTCCAAGATTTCTTATATTAGCTACACGAAGGGATATGTAGAGGTCACTCAGGTGGAAAATCTATGGCGCACAAGGATATCGGTCAGGGCTACTCGTGGCCTTACATGTAGAAGGATGCTCAGGTGTACTCAAAGAAATGCGAGAAGAATCAAAAGTACACACCCCAGCACAGGCAACCTGCCGAGGACCATAGTCCCATCACAAGCCCATGGCCTTTTACACAATGGAGGCTGGACATTGTTGGCCCATTACCTAGGGCACCCAACAATAAAAAGTTCATAATCGTAGCAACAGACTATTTCTCAAAATGGGTTGAGGCTGAACCCTTAGCCAATATCAGAGATGTGGACGCTAAGAAATTTTTATGGAAGAACATCATCACTAGGTTTGGTATTCCACGTGCCATAGTTGCAGATAATGGAAAGCAGTTCGACAACTTCTTGTTCAAGACCTTCTGTTCAGGCTTAAGAATAAAAAATTATTTCTTAACACCCTCTTTCCCTCAAAGCAATGGCTAAGCAGAGTCTCGAACAAAATACTCCTATTAAGACTCAAGAGAAGACTGGATAAAGTCAAGAAAAAATAGGTGGACGAGCTCCTCTCAATGCTATGGACATACCGAACGACTCCTAGAAGTTCAATGGGAGAAACACCATTTACCATGGCCTATGGTTTGGAAGCAGTAATCTCTCTAGAAGTAGAACTGCCTACCATCAGAAGTGAGGCTTTCGAGTCCAAGAACAACAGCCTCAGCATTGCTCAGGACTTGGACCTAGCTGAGGAAAGAAGGGAACGAGCTCTGGCTAAGCTGTCAGCTTACCACTAACAACTTTCAAAATTCTACAACAAGTGCGTCAACCACATAAACTTTCAGATCGGCAAACTGGTGCTCATGAAGGTCTTTCTCAATACAAAAGATCCCATTTATGGCAAGCTTAGCCTAACCTGGGAGGGCCCGTACAAGGTTGTATCAATTGCAGGCACGAGAGCATATAAGGTAAAAGATTTAAAAGGAAAGCAGATCCTAAGACCTTAGAATGCTCAAAATTGAAGAAAGTTTTATCACTAAATCTTGAGTTGTAAATTGCTTTTTGGATGATAAAATGAAGACGTCTTTTTTAGAAACTTGTGTAAACAGCCTCGCGATGTCTCAAGAAAACCCCAGCACAGCTAGGCAAGTAAAAGTCTCAGTTGACCTTGAGTCAAGCCTGGGCAAGAAAGCCCTAGCACGGCTAGGCAAGTAAAAGTCCAAGTTGACCACGGGTCAACCCTAGGCAAGAAATCCCTAGCACGCATAGGCAGCAAAAGTCCCAGTTGACCTCGAGTCAACCCTAGGCAAAAAGGCCCTAATCGATATCAATGAATACTTATATAGTAATTTTGAGATTTCGAGATCTTTTGTTGAAAGATCTTCAGATTGATGTTACAATTGGGACCTCTACAGCTTGGCTAGTTGCTTGAGGTCTAAGTGATCTCCAAAGATCAAGTATCCTAGCTCGGCTAGATGACAGACTTAGTTCGGCTAGATGACATACCTAGTTCGGCTAGGCAAGGTGTCTAGCTCGGTTAGTCACCAGAGGTCTAGGTGATCTCCAAAGATCATCGATGGACACAAGTATCCTAGCTCGGCTAGATGAAAGACCTAGTTCGGTTAGGCAGGGTGTCTACCTCGGCTAGTCACCAGAGGTCTAGGGGATCTCATCGATGGACACAAGTATCCTAGCTCGGCTAGATAAACGGCCTAGTTTGGCTAGATGAGAGGCCTAGTTCGGCTAGGTACGGTGTCTAGCTCGGTTAGTCATCCGAGGTTGGTCCGACCCGATAAGTATACAATTGAGGGATGTAAAAAGTAAAGCTAGAAAAATTGCAAAGTAGATGCGCAAAAAGTCGAACAAGAAACTTCATTCCATTAAAACAAAAGAAAGTGCAAGTATAGGTATGGCGAGCCGACCTCACTAAAGGGATAAGGCCGTGCACCGCAAACTTGAGAAAAATAAAAAAGAAGTAAAAACGCTAAGCAACCTGAGCAGCGTCCCCCAGCTATTGTGGATGTTGTGTTGGCTCCATCCCAACTATCTCCTCTTGAGCAGGAGGGTCTTCGGCATGCTCCTCCTCACCCTGAGCAGCTTCTCTTTGGGGTTCCTTGTCCTCTTGAGTCAGGTTCACTGTGATGTTGGCAAGGGAACCCCCGCGTTCGGGCCACAGAGGCTTGAGCTCCTTGAATTCGTCGCCATCCTCGGGATAGTCAGATGCTTGCCTGGGAGGAGGGAGATAAATATCATAGGTATGCTCGGGAAGGAGAGGGGGAACTTTAAAATCTTATTCATGGAGAGGAGGGGGACTGACCCGAGCCGTAGAAATTGACTCAACCTCGACCACGCGGCCTGGCAGTATTGCTACCCCGAGCAGATGGGCTATCTAGTCGGGAAAGGGAACGGTGGGCCAGATCCAGGGCACCACCATCTGCAGTTCGGAATCTCGGCCAACCAGTGCGGCAGTGAGGGCGGCGTCCCATCCCATCATGAAGATGGGGTTCTACATGCTCATTACCGGAGCTGTGTACACATCCTCAACCTTGTCATATCCTTCCTCGAACCTCTCCTTAGTTACTCAGACGTTTAAGGCCCTGAGGTCATTATTCTTCTGCTTGAGCATTGCCTTGGCTTTGGACACCTTGTCCAGCTGACCAATCACCGATGCGAGGTTAGCTTCTTATTCCTTACTAGATCTAGGGCTCGGGTAACCCAGATCTCGACCTCTTCCTTCGTTGCATAGGCCTTGCCGACCTGCGCTTGGAGAACCTTGACATCCTCCATAGGCTTCAAAACTTCAATGCGTAGGGGTCATGCTTCTCATGCAGCAGGATGCACCGATCGGTAGCTTCTATGCCCATCTGAAGGCCTTATTTAGCGATAGAGAAGTTGAAAAAAAAGAGTGGAGCTCAGGATTGAGTTCTTACCACGATGACGTGTTACGCGGCCTGCTTAGTCAAAGAGGTGTGGGGAAAGGCCACATAAGCTTCCTTGTCTTTTGGGAGACATAGGCTTTTTGCTAGGGCCCATGCCACGTGATGGCTCTCCTACACCGAATCTTGAGCGGTGAGGGCCTTGTTGCGATATGCTGGGAAAAAAGTGAGAGGTACCTTGGTGGACGACATGGAG
This sequence comes from Heliamphora exappendiculata, assembly GCA_034768845.1. Classification (NCBI taxonomy): domain Eukaryota; kingdom Viridiplantae; phylum Streptophyta; class Magnoliopsida; order Ericales; family Sarraceniaceae; genus Heliamphora; species Heliamphora exappendiculata. The sequence goes on from JAOTRH010080348.1 coordinate 13,292, forward strand.
CCCTCTGATCAGCTTGGCGCAAGTGGGGGGATAGAGGCTTCAACCCGGCGACGTATCTTCCACTTGGCTACCTCAGAGGTTGTGCTCCTCTTCCTCGAAGTCTGAGCAAATGGTGATGGGGCAGGTGCTCTGGGCCCGGATGAAGCGACTACAGTCGGCCTCAAGGGTTGTGTAGAGGCAGCTCCCGTCGTTGGGAGAATGTTTGGTGTCAATTTGGGTACGCTCCCGAGCATGTCGAGAAGGTTCCTCTACGATATTTTGATCGCATTAAGGACGGACTAATTTGCTGAGCTGCAGGAGCATGAAGGTCTTCCACTAACTGCACTGGAGGTGGAGGCTCTCGTGCTTTGTCCTCCTTCTAGGACAACTTCCTCAACAAGGACTAGACGGTTTCCGAGCTTGTCAGGGCGGGTGGGCTCCTCGTTGAAAAGCCTCTTGAACACTCGGACGTCCCTATCCCAATTCAACACACGCTGAACTTGTGCAAAGTTTATCCAACTGTCTCTACGGTCCTTTTTGTCGTTAATGGTAAAAGTGTTACAGTAAGCACCAAAACAAGTTAGGAAGCATTAAACCTCGAGATAGAGGGACAAGAAAACGAGATATGATCAAAATGCAAGAGGGTAGGAGATCGGCTACCTGGGGAACAAGCTCTCTTGGGGCAGAGTCGTGCACGGGGTCATGGATGCCAGGGCCAAGCCGCCAGTTTCCCTCGACCACAATGAAGTCATCCAAATCACCCTTGTGAGAGTTTTTGAGCTCAAGCACTATATTCTGGTTGTCCTTAGCTTTGAGGTAATATCTATTGTGGTCCTTAGACGTCTCGGAGATAGAGTAGCAATATTAAATCTCACGAACACCGAGATCGATGCCCATGTAGCGATTCAATATGACTACTCCCATTAATATAGAGAAAAAATTGGGAGTGAGCTGCGCCGGACACAATTGGTAAAAGGAGAGCCTCCCAAATGATGCTTGGGAGGGAAAACTCGAGTCTGGACTCCACGAGGGCCACAAGGGGGAACACAACCGTCCCGGGCTTCTTAGTAGTCTAGTTCTCCTTATCGATTTCCTAGCGTATGCTGACATCATCGGGAATGAACCTAGATCGGCGGAGCTCGACCAAGGCCTTCGAGGTGTCAACATACAGCGCAAGGTGTCCCATTTCATCTTTTAAAAAAAAAAAACCAGCGGGAGCCTGCCAGTTTCTTGAACACAAAAAGGTTGTGTGTATGCTAATGTATGTTTGCATACATAGATATGTATATATGTATATGTGCATGAGAATGTATATAAATGTGTGTATATATACAAATATATATTCAACAAAGATGTACGTATGCAAAGCGTCTTGCACTGCCACCGCCGACGACTGTGGCAGCAGCACCAAGACGGCAGAGGCTAGGCCTGGTGGCTCCGGCCATTTAAAATGCCACTAGCAAGCATGGCGTTAGAGTAGCGGCGGTGTCACAGTAGCACTAATAGAAAGAGAGGTGGGGGAAGGAAACGAGTACCTTGACGAAGATGAGGAAAATGGTAGTACTCGCCGGAGAAGATGAAACATAGTCGTCGAAGAACCGCCGAAGTAGCGCTAGAGATTGCCTAAGGTGGGGAGGAAGAGAAAAAGTTTGTAAAGAGAAGAGAGTGGCAGGGCCCTTCCCCTTTTATACTCTCCCTTCCCCCTCTATTCAAGTGAAGCGCCAAGGGGCATCGGTTACAGTGCCTAGGGCTCCATACACCGCAATCATTAAATGCAAATTTAATACATGCCGCACAAGACAGCCTGAGCTCCAAGATTACAGCGATGCCTGAGCAAACGTAATGTCCAGCCTCAAATTACTGAGCAAAAAATGGCGCCCAATCCAGGTATATCGAGCACACAAGGCGTCTTAAATACAAATGATTGACATTTATGGAAAACGACTACTAACATTCCTGTACCCAAAGTATAGCAGGCGTCGTATGCAATTAATGAGCATTTAATGCACGCATGAAAAGTGGTACTAGTCCATAGGGGAGTTCCACGTGACAAAAATGACAATTAGCGTACAATTGGGGTTGGTGCAATACGTCAGCAAAGCTTGCTTAACAAGCTCCCGACCTAGAAGTTAGACAGCGATTCGAGGAATGATAGCTCATCACCTTCCAAAAACTTAGAGTGCTGAGCAACAACAAGATGATGGGGCAATTAAGGGAGGTCAAATTCCAAGCAGAACCACCTGGCTTCCACGTGAAATGCCATAGAGCACCGCGGGCTACCTTGCCACGATACTTCACCTCAATACATAGGAAAAGGCCCACCGAGCTATTAAGAGCTTGAGGAAGGTGTGGTCGAGCCATCGTCATGGGATTCGATCCCGAACCAAGAGAAGGGACTCGTAGCTGAGTTTCAGAAGAGAAAGTGCTCGGCATCCACGTCTGAGCAACATGTGTTGAGAGACCATGAAAGTTGAGCTTAGGCTTGATACATTGTAATTAGTGCCGATGATACGCGTATCAAGAGGTGACGTTCATAATAAGAGATCAAAGGCAATTGAACCAACTCTGGGGCTAGGATGTCAGGGAGGATTGACCTAAGTCAAACTAGGTTTGGGTACTGATGGATCTTGGCATAACAAAAAGATCTCGTAGTGAAATAAGAATGATGGCCATGACAAGTCACTATCAGGATGATAAATGTGTATCTTGGCATAACAAAAAGAACTCGTAGAGAAATAAGAATGATAATCATGACAAGTCACTATCAGGATGATAGCTATGTCTTGATTAGAGAGAAGACAACCCGACCTGCTCGGGTCGAGTCGAATCCTAGAAGCAGGTCAAGTATAATTTTTTTCCTATAAATAGCTAACAAATCAAAGGACAAAAGTATGCACTCTAATTCATTAAGAGAAGCTCTGTTAATTTGTTCTCTCGAGCTTTCCTCTCTCTAAGTCATGTCGGACTTTATCATCGAAGGATCCACCAGTAAAAGTCGTCGGTAGGTATATCACCCTTTTTTTGTATAGAGACACGTGAAGCACGCTCCGAACTGTTTAGTTAGTTCGAACGGGAACTGTATATCCCAATCTTAATCCTCTACAAAGTATATAAAAAAAAGTCAACGAACCTATTTTATTCATGCGTAGTGGTCTGGAGTACTTATTTTGACTCATATTTTTTGCCTGTTTTGGGATAATTATTATTTTATTTTATTTTTTATAATTTTTTTATCATTTAGTCAATCTATTATAATGTTTGAATTCTCTCACTAAGAGGTGCCAAAAAAGTAAATTTTTTATTAAAATATAAAAAAGTTCAAAAAGATGAAAATAAGCGAAAATATGACAATTACATCAAATTTCATATTGCTTATTTTTGTCTTTAGTAATTTTTTCCATCTTTTAATTAAAATTTTTAATTTTTTAAATTTATTTTGTGAATACAATTCAAAAAAATATTAAAAAAATTTCAAAATATTTGAAAAAAGTTCAAAAAAATTTTAAAAAGAAAAGGCAAAATCCTCCATCTTTAGCCCAAATAGGGCTTTGAGTGTTTTAATTCGATATCCAACATTTTTATTGGAAAAAGAATATGTGAAAATATTATTCTTAATTTATATATTATTATTGTATAAATTTAAATTAATCATATACTATTTACTACCAAAACAAATCACATTTGTGTTAATTAAATAAATAATAAAATAGACATCACAATTTATTTTTATTAATGCAAATGTGATTTGTTAAGGTATTTAACGACATCCGATCAATTTAATTTTTTACAGTAATAAAATATAAAATAAGAACAATAAAATAAACGGTTCATATCATCAAAATATATTTATTTTAAATATAAAAATGCTTCAATTGGATCTCTTCAGTTCATAAGTGACAGAAAAGAAGCCTCACCCCTTTTTTCTTTTCACTCTGCTAGCTAACATGTGAGGCGGAAAAGGTGTTTG
>JAOTRH010080369.1:3007-17237 GCA_034768845.1 Heliamphora exappendiculata
TTAATTTCACGGTTCCGAATTGAACTGAATCGGTTCTAATTAATATGAAATTTTTTTAATATATATATATATTGATAATTTAAACTATTTATTTTATTATTTTTAATTTATATATTATTACAGTAAAAAATTAAATTGATTGGATATCGTTAATTGGCATAACAAATCACATTTGTGTTAATAAAATAAAACTGTGATGCCTATTTTATTATCACAAATGTGATTTGTTTTGATAATTAAAAATATCTGATTAATTTAATTTTTTATAATAATAATATATAAATTAAGAACAATAAAATAAACGGTTTAGATCATAAAAATATATTTATTTTGATTGAAATCGTTAACTGAACCGTGTCCAATCCGTTGTCATGAATTGGTTCTGATCCGGTTCTGTTACTTGAACGGTTCGGACACAGTTTCAAAAAATTTGGAACTGTTATGAATGGTTTGATTCTTGATTTTTTTAAAAATCGGTCCAATTCGGACCGTGTGCACCCCTATCGATAATAGAAATTGTTTATTTTAAATTTTTGAGCCTTAATGTTATTCATATAAAAAATTAATTTTATTAAGTAGCTTTAATTATTTAATCAAAATTTCATTTGTTTTAGAAATAAATAAATAATATTTATTTTCTATTAAAGTATTTAGGTAACGTTTATGTTTTTTATTTTCTGTTTTTGTTTTTAAATTTTTTCTAAACGGTAAACAAAAATATGTTTGCCTATTATTTTTGTTTTCAAAAAATTATAAACAATATTTAAAATTTACAAAATTTTAAGAAAAAAAAAAATATTTTCACTTATTTTGTAAACAAGTTCTGATTGGATTCATCCGTAACTTTCAACTACTACTTTTCAGATATTTATGTTACCAAACATATTTTTGTTTTTATTTTTTATATAAAAATAAATAAAAATATATTTTTTATTTTTTTTAAATAAAAAATAAAAATTTATAAACATTAACAAACATGCCCTTAATGTTATTTAATTTATTTATATTTTTTATATAAATAGTCTAGGGTCGCAAGATACACAATTTTAATCATTAAGTGGGTGGACAAAAAAGAAAAAGAAAGAAAATGGAGAAGCCCTGTTCTACTAAGTGGTTGAATCAGGGTGGTTTGGAAGAATGATGCAATGGCAATAGGTCAATATAGGGGTGACAATGTAATTATCTTAATATTTATTTATTTATTTATTTATTTATTGAGTAGGGTAGGAAAAATTAACAATTTTGAAAATTTGAAAACTCTAACTAAGCAGGAGTAATTTTTGCATACCACTTCGAATTTTATTGGCTTATGAAGTAGGATTTTACATTTTTGTGTTACTGTTCACCTAACAATAGAGGAATGACAATTGATAATTAGTTGTCAGTTATCACGTGACATACCACGTGGTAACTTCAAACAAAATAATTTTAAAAGTTTATGTAGATAAAATAAATTATTTAGTCATATTTTAACAACATTTAATTAATGAAAAATTGGAAACAATAGAATATTATGTACACATTAAACCTATTATATTTTATTTGCAAAATAACTAATCAAACATGTAATTAAACTTCTTTTATCATATGCTTTCCGACAATAAAATCTCTCTCTTATAAATATTGTGTTTGACGAGAAATTATAAAAATTAAAATCAATTATTTAAATCCTTCACAAGAAAAGTGGTTTTATTATGAAACTAAAAAATTTGAACAAGGTATATTTTGATTTCTTTTATCCGAAAAGGTTAAAAGATCTAATTGCGCATGGTTCAATTTGAATTCAATTTGTTATATGATTTTAAACCGTTAAGTTCTGATCAATAAATTTTTAATTTAATTATCTAGTTTCGTTGTTAATTTTTATTATTGTAATAGCGGGATCGTGCAATTATTTTCTATTTCTCTTGTCTAAACGCGACGAAATGTGCTCCGAACGATTCGTGCCATAGCCTTAGATAGGATATAGCAAGTTTAGTTTGACCTTATCCTCTTGATAATATATATTAGTCTTGTAGTCGTGATCGGAATGAGTTAAATCGTTTGAAAAAAATATAATCTAAATGAAATTAAAATATTGCCTAGGGTGGATTCAAAATCTTAGAAAATATTTTTCTTATCTTAATTAAATTTTTTATCATAAGTTTATTTAATTTAAGTGTTTTTAGGATAATAAAATTAAAACAAAATCTTTTTGAAAAAAAAAATCAGATTGGATTTTTAATTATAAAATTGTGATTTTTTCTTTTATTTTATGTGGAACGATACTCAAACTTAGCTGTTATCTACCCAACAGTTTTTAATTTGAGTTTTTAAATATTAAATTTGGTATAGAATGACACGAACGAGTCACACAGGTTGTTTGGTATTTTGGTCTTTTTGAGGTGACGTGTTGATCTAAAAATATATATGAAGACTTGGAGTGGATTTACATCAAGTGAGAGGGAGATTGTCAGAGGATGTGAAAACAATCCAAAGTCTGGATGGACCACTTAAGCAGTGTAAGGATGGCTCGAGCAATGGTCTGTTGTAGGGCGAGAAACTAAGAGCCTTTTCAGATCGCTCGATACGGATTGACAGACCGCTTGTGTAATCTGTGCGAGGCAAAACCTGTTATAGGCTGCTAGGGTTTGGGCAGCCGCGTGTTGTCATCATTCTTTTGTGATTTTTCTTGTATACTCTTCTTAAAACTCTCATTCTTATAATCTTTTAAGAAATATAGTGAAAGTGTGTGATTCCGTAGACGTAAACACGACTTGTTAAACTACGTAAACCTTGTGTCTTGCTTGTGTGATTGCTCGTTCTTTCTTTTTTGTTCTTGTTTTGTGTTTATGAGTTCTTCGTCGTTCTTGAACAGAATTTGTGATCGCATTCTAATTTTCAATATACTTTGAGTAATTAATTACTAAAACAACTCTGTTATCTACTCTAAATCAAAATAAAAATATAAGTGAAAAGAAATATAAAATTTATTAAATTTGTTTGTCTTTCCACGTAAGAGAAATGGGGAAATTTCCTCATGTTGGATAGGCAAAGGTCTAGACAATAAGCATTACCAACCTTGTTAGCTTTTTATTAGTTATTGCTTTATAATGTGTGAAGCTCAAGCATAGTTGTTCAATTTCATGGTCAACAATTTCTTCAGGTATTTGGTTTGTCTGTGTTATTCATTTTGAAAAGGGTTAACTTGGTATTATTACATTTGTTTGAGGGCATAAATAAGAAATGTCATTTTTAATCCTTTATTTCTACACCAATATCATTTGCATACCTCCCAATGATTCTTTCTTAAAGATTAATGTTGCTCCACTGGAATTGGAGTTATTATATCTTTCATGTTGACCAATCTTTCTAATGCATGCGCAAATTTTGTGGCTAGAGAAGGTACCCTTTCTTAGTTTTTGATGGTAGTATGTGTTTTTATTAAAATTAGTAATTTATAAATTATAATTTGTAATATAAATTATAAATATTTAGTACAAATTATAATTTATAATTTAAATAGAAAAAAATTATAAATTATAATAAAAATTATAAATATTTTAAAAAAATTAGAACTTATTGTTGGAAAAAATATAATTTTAAATTTTTTTTTAATATGAATATAAATTAATTGAATGTGGTAATTGAGAAATTACCATTTTATAGATGTGTCCTTTGGTGGCACTTATTCAGTACGAATAAACGTGTCTTTTTGTTTCGTGACTATTTTTAATAGTCATGACTACGTCTATATATTTGACGTTCCTCTTTTTGTTTTATACAGAGAATTTATATTGAATTTATTACATATTTTGTCTTGAAATTCGTTAAAAAAAATACAAAATATGGTTTAGTTCGACAAACTCATCGATTGCAATGACTCTTTTGTGGGATTCAGATCATTATATCCTAAGAGATAGACATCCGTAAAACCGTAAACACTGTCGCAGAAACGAATTTGTCTTAAGAATATAGCGTGAAACGCTAACCTTGATCTACTTGTATCATTATATTTATATAGTTTGTAAGTTCAATTTTATGACTTTATTTTATTTATTACTAATGCAAAAAAAATATAAATATTTTTTAATATTTATAATTAAAATTAATAAAAAAAATTTAAAAATAACTACCAATAATTTTGGCAAACGCCTCGCTGCGCTTATGGTAAGTGGTTCTTGTAATTTCCTGGCTTAGGCATTATTACCAAGAAAAAGTGGTGCCCACTGACCAATTAAATGTTTACACATGCCATTATCTCACGCTCGAATAATACTTATTGGCATGACACCTGCACTCTCTCATGATTGAGATTCTACTTTATGAGGCACCCACAATTTAATAAATGTCTACACATGGCGGTCTTTCACAATTGAACAATGGCCCTATTTCGACTAATTTTCGTAATTTTTGTTTATTTTAATTACTTATTTTTAATTATAATTTTTTACCTTTTAAAAATAGTTTTGACAAAATAATTTAAAAAATAAAAAAATTTAATAAAAAAATAATTATTTTTATTAAAGATGAAAATAAACAACATAAAAATTTAACTTATTAATTTATTTTAACTTAATTTTTTATTTTATTCTATTTTTTTGTATTTTGATAAAAAATAATTATTTTTTTAGCTGGTCTCGATAAAAAGAGTCGAAAAATATAATAGTTTGATTAAATAATAAAAATATTACTAATAAAATAAATAAATAAATAATTATTTCAAAGGGACCAATAATTGTGTTATGACAATACTATCTTATAATGGAAGTTCTACTTTATGTATACATACATATATATATATATATATATATATACATATTATATGGTACAATATATATAATAGTTAGTGAAACGAGTTATACATATACAATCTTAATTATTTCTTAAAAGAAAGAAGTTAAATTGAAAAAATAAATAGAGAAATCAAGTCAAAAGTTAATTCAAAATTTACTAATTAGTATTTTTGATTTAGTGGTCAGAATAAAATGCAAGAAAATACTCTTAGTTAATGAATATAAAGAAGGGTTAACTATACAAACACCACTTTAACTATTATACTTCAACTATTATATAGTATTATTTGACCTCTTTAAAACAATATATTTAAGTCTCTCAATTATAAAGATAAAATAATATAAAATATCCCTCACTTGGAGTGTAAAAGTAATACAAATTTAAAAAGGAACAAATTTAATTTGTCCTGGCCCACTAAAAGCCCAACAATACAAGGCCAGAGCCCAAAAAAATGGCTCGAGATGACCCGTCATGGACAATAGCCTGCATATGAGGACAACAGTTGTCTAGACCAAGCATGGATCTAAGATCAATCATTACTTTCAGAATAGATTAGTTGCTCGAGCTCCAAGCTATAAAAGGGAAAACACGGTCTTACATGTCGTATTTAATACGATGTAATTAGAATCGTATAATATTAAATGAGATTAGACCGACACCATACAATATTTAATGAGATTTGACTGGGGGATAGATGACAGCGAGTGCATGTTGGCTGAGGCCACATAGGTATTGAGAAAAAACGGTCAAGATGATGGCATTTATGGTGATTTGACCAAACTCAGTCCAAACTATCTAACATCTTCATTTGGCAGGGTGACGTGTAAGAAGGCTTGATTATCATGAAACCTAAAAGGAAGGAACATTCTTCTCCACTATAAAAGGGTTGGAACATCAAAGCCAAAGGTATGCACAATCTCATATTCTTAACCAAAACTTTGCTAATTTGTTTTCTTTCTAGGTTTTTTATCAAAAAAATACAGTTCTAACTTTATTATCAGAATGGCTTCCGATGAATAGATGCCGACTAGTTCACGTTTGTTTCTTTTTGCAGTTCTTCAAACGTTGACGGGTTTGTTTTGGTTGGATCTGATCCATCTTATAAATTAAATTTACAGATAATCTCCGTACAAAATTAAATAGTTAAAGGATTTGAACGTATAGCTTTAAAGTTAAGGGGACGTAAAATGATATTATGTGATAATGGAGGGGTGTTTGTGTAATTAATCATATAAAAATGTAAAAGTATAATTTAAAAAAATATAAATTATAGTGTAAACAAATCTACTAAAATATATAATTTAGTTTTCTCCATATAAAATGGAATTGTAAAAATAATCTTTATAATTCTCAAATCTTCATCTTTACCTCGGGCTATAAACCATTAGGACATGGAGGAAGGTACGTAAATTGGATTGTGTTAAATAAAATTTTTATTTAATTTACTTTTAACATGTGAAATTTTTTTAACTCATTGCTAATTTGCTCATTTTTTAAATTAGTGAGTTGGTTAATTTTTTAGACGATTTTAATTCAACTGTGTAGACATTTTGACGGGTTGAATAACTAAAAAATAAATAAACCAAAAAACTCATTAAAATTAGCAAATTTTAGTAAGTATATTTCATCAAAATACATTTCAGGTTTCTACCAAGTATAATAAATTTTAAATTTTTAAAAAGAATTACAGATTTTTAGTCCGCATAACAGATGACATCTTCATTCAAATATCTACTAAAATAGTATGAAAAGTGCTTAAGTGGTCAATGCTCACAAATAAAAATAAAATATGATCACCATCAAATTGCTAGTACAAGATTACAATAAATTAGTTTAACTCATCCACAATAAATTTCAGTACAGCATCAAATCATCAACAATAATTAATAATCAACCAAAGAAACAGAGAGATGAGAAATGAGTAAATGAGCAAAGAATGAGATTGTATAAATGGATTAAGTTTGGAATTGATTTATCTTAAATTTATATATTTAATAACTAATGATTTTTTGTACATAGAACACGAATATTTGTATATATCTTAGGCAAGGTAGGTTTAGTTGTAGGCGCTTTAGAATTATAAATTGCAACCCGCCTATTCTATATATTTTGTTTACCTTACTCATCCTATCCAACCCATCAATTCATTCAAACCACCCTAGGTAGGTTGGGTTAGTGCAGGTTAATAGATTATTTGCATATTTCCAAGGACATGTTTCATAATCTTTTGTTTTTTTTGTTTGTTATTCTCAAGACACTTCTTTATAACCCACATAGGGTTTGGTTCAATAAGTAGAGAACTCAACCGTACCTTCAAAAGAAGAGAAACACTGGAAAAGAAAGTTTCATCCCTCGCATGCCAATGCCTATATAAGGGCTACCTGTTCTAGATCTTCAAGAGCAATATGAGAGATTTCTCGGGGAAAATTGGTAGTCCAAATTCTCTTTCCATCTGCCTCTTTGGCCCATCTAGCCAGCACATGCGTCACCTGGTTGCCATTCTGTCAGACAAAAGAGCATTGAAAGCTTCCAAGCCAGGGAATGGATGCCATAATTTTCTCAATTATTGGACCATAGTCATCTAGGGTTGGTTACCTTCGATGAATAGCATTGACTATTGTCATTGAGTCACATTTCTATGAATAGACCTGAGATTCAGGCTTTTTGCTAGTATCATACACTTCCAAGCACCTAACGTTTTCACCACATTAGTCTCAAAATTCTCTTGAATATGCTCCGAACTTGCAACTATAACGACACCTGATGAATCTCTGATGATGATTCCAACACCCACACAGCCATCTTTAAATTGGGCACCGTCAAATTTTATTTTTATTTCATTTTCCTTTGGGGTTTGTCAGGAATGAGGTAGTTGATTGGAAGTAATTTCAGAATTCGTACTTGCTTGCTTAAATTTCGTTTAGAGTTGATCAACATAGCTCTCCATCTCATCATTCTTGTGGGAACAACTCCAAAGGCAGCTTTATTTCTGTTGGACTAAATTACCCATGCCACTACATAGAAAAGTTCAGTTCGGCCATCTAAATTCACAGTATGCATATCAAAAACCCATTATTTTATGTCACCCTTTCCCCACTATATTTTCCAATATTGGAAATTACATTGATTCCATACTTCTTGTGCCGCAATACAATCTCTTAGGAATCTGTTTATGAAAATTCATTACACAAGCAACATACACAATCCATACATATTTTGTGTCTTATGAGGTTTACCTTGGTCGGGAGAATTCCAGTGCAAGCTTTTCACATGAACAACTTGATTTTGTTTGGAATTCTTAATCTCCAGATCTTAGACCTAAAGGAGCTAATGGACTTCTGATCTGAGCAAGTTACATCTGGGGAGCCCAAAGCCCTTGCCACCAAATAACCAGATTTCACTGTGTATATCCCATTCTTTGTAAAGTGCCACACCATTCTATCTGCATTTGCCAAATGCCCTAAAGGAATCCCGCAAATTCTATATGCTTCAAATTCAATGATGAGTTCCCTAATGAAGGATTCTCTCCATATTCCGTATTGGTGATCAATCAGATCTCCTACAGATAAGTCATTCAACCTGAGAATGAGCGGACTTATGGTTTTAAAGGGGGAGAAAAAGGTAACCAAGGATCCTTCCAAACGCTAATGTTTTGGCCTTTTCCAGCGCCACCTCAGTCTATAATTCAGAATCTCCCTAGCTTCTCAAATGCTCCTCCAGGTATATGACGGATTCTTCCCCAATTGAGCTTCGAGGATTGTTGAGTTTCGGTAGTATGTAGCCTTAAGAATTTTTCTACAAGGGTTCTCGGGTTATAGAACAGTCGCCATGCCTATTGTGCTAGTAGAGCTTTGTTGAAGTATTTGAGATCGTGAAAGCTAATTCCCCCTGATTTCTTGTTAGTGCACATCTTTACCCAGTTGATCAAATGAATTTTCCTCTTATTTTCTGACTTTTGCCACTAGCACTTTGCGAACAACGAAGCAATTTGGTCACAGTTTATCTAGGAGTCGAAAGCAAGTCGTTACATATGTGGGAATCGCCTGGGCCGCTGATTTGATTACGACTTCCTTACCAACTAAAGACAACAACTTCTCCTTCCATCCCTGGATGCATTTCCATATTCTGTCCTTCACCTTTTTTAAAATCTCGTATTTTGATCTCCCCACTACAGATGGCATACCATAGTATCGTCCAGTATTGGTTGAGCCATTCATGCCTAGTATATCTTGGATGTCTTTCTTCGTTGATTTCTCTAGATTCTTGCTGAAAAAAATGGTAGACTTTCCATAGTTTATCAATTGCCCCAAAGCTGCTTCATATTTCATCAGAATCTCCTTCATTTTTGTAGCTATATTAGTTGCTTTATCGAAAAAGAGACTACCATCATCAGAAAGCAAGTGGGACATCGCTGGACTATTTCTGCATATTTGAATACCTTGTAATGTTCTATCCCTTTTCGCCTTTTGTAATAGCATTGATAACCCTTCTACATATAGTAGAAAGAGATATGGGCTGAGAGGGTCTCCCTGTCGAAGTCTTCTCTCGGGCTTCAAGGTTGCGGTCTTCATCCCGTTTATCAGAACTGAGTAGGAAATCGTAGATACACCATTCATAATCATATCAACCCATTTTCGTTCAAAACCCAATTCTATTATTATTTGCTGTAGGAAATCCCACTCCACACGGTCATATGACTTACCCATGTCGAGCTTGAGAGCCATAAAATCGACTTTACCATCCCTTTTGTTTTTAAGGAACTGGAAGATTTCAAAGGCCACTAGAGCATTGTTGCTAATATGTTTACTTGGAACAAAAGCACTTTGGGAACCTAAATTGACTTCCAGCAGGAGAGCTTTGAGTTTATTAGCTAGAACTTTGGCAATGACTTTGTATTGGACATTACATAATGAGATAGGTCGAAATTCATTTGCCTTTCGAGGATTCTTAACTTTGGGAATAAGAGCAATTAAGATGTCATTGATGGAGGAGAGAGGATGAATATGATTTAGGAAGTCCATAATAGCAACAAATACCTCATAGCCAATTAGATGCCATAATTTTTGATAAAATCCAGCTGGGTGTCCGTCTAGTCCTAGAGCATTTGAGGGATGCATCTGGTTGTTTGTTTGGCGAATCTCATCTTCGGTATAAGCTCGGAGGAGTGTGCTATTCATCTCATAAGTAAATCTTTGTTCAACCCCTTCCAACACTTGATTAAATTCTAAAGGTCTAGAGCTTTTAAAGATGGATTTGAAATAGTTTGAAATTATTCTTTCTACGTGACCTTGGTTTTCCACCCAATTTTTGTCTTGGTCTTCTATTCCCACAATACTGTTTTTCTTTCACCTTTGTGATGATCTTTCATGGAAGAATTTCGTGTTGAGATCACATTTCCTTAACCAATCGGTCCTGGCTCTTTGGCGCCATAAGATCTCTCGTTCAAGCCATAAGTAATAAGATGAATCTTACATCTTTTTTTAATATATAACAAGAGATTATGAATTATCTATAACATATAGTTAATGTTAAGTTATGGAGAGTGTTTGGCCAAGCGTCTGTTATTAATTTTTAGTTTTTTATTATTGATTTTAGTTATAAGTTATAATTTTTTTTCAAATACTAACAACTTTTGCTATAATTTTTAACTACTTTTTTTTCTATTTCAACTACAAGTTATAATTTTTACCAAACAACTCACAATTTCTTCTGCAAGTTATAATTTATAAATTACTTGTAATTACATTTCCAAGTGCCCTCATGGTTGAATAGAAGTGGAATATAAGTTATTTAATTATTGTTGAGAATATAATTTGAAAACTCATTAATATTATCTATAAGTTATATTATTAATGTCAAAAATTTAATATTAAAAATTCATTAATATTCATTAAATTATCTAATTCAATACCACGAGACAATCACAATAAATAATTCAAAATTATGAATCCTTTAAAAAAATGAAGGGTAAATTATAGTGACCTCCTATTAGATTTAGTAAAACATTAACCACCACCTATGTAGTTTCTGAAATGTCATTAATCTCCCACCTAATTTAGATTTTGTATCAAATTAGTCAAACTATTAAATTTTCGCTCAGCTGTGTTTTGTTGGGTGTATTTTTTGGATAAATTTTTATGATTCAATCCGTTCATTACGTAAAACTCGTCAAGTTTGTTTAGCATGTAAAAATTCAGATTCATCCGATATCTGTAACTTAGTGATTGAATAAGATCTCATAATAAATAAATAAATATTATAATTTTAAAAAATATTATTAAATAAATATTACTCAATCACTTAGTTACAGGTATCAGATGAATCTGAATCTTTGTTTATTTAACAAACTCAACGAGTTCTACATAATGAACGGATTTGATCATGAAAATTTATTCAAAAAACACGCCAAACAAGGCACAGCTGAGCAAAAATTTAATAGTTGGACTAATTTGATGCAAAATCTAAACTAGATAGGAGGTTAATGACATTTTAAAAATTACAGGGGTAGTGGTTGATGTTTTACTAAATATCAGGAGAGATCACTGTAATTTACCCTTCATTTTTTAAAGGATTCATAATTTTAAATTATTTATTGTGTGGTTGTCTCGTGGTATTGAATTAGATAATTTAATGAATATTAATGAATTTTTAATATTAAATTTTTGACATTAATATTATAATCTATAGATAATATTAATGAGTTTTTAAATTATATTCTCAACAATAATTAAATAACTCATATTCCACTTCTATTCAACCATGAGGGCACTTGAAAATGTTATTACTTCTAGAATCATGAGCAAAACCTAAATCAGAAAGAAGATTAATGACATTTCAAAAATTACAGAGGTGGTGATTGATATTTTACTAAATGTCATGAGAGGTCACTGTAATTTACCAAAAAATGAATCCTATTAACTTTTTAAAATTCTATTCCATTTCTATTCTCTTTTGTTGTTTTTATTCATGTTAATTTATAATTTTATCTTTTTATTTGTTTACTTTTTTGACACGTAAAAGAATAATATCGTAAATTGACTATATAAATTTACATAAATAATAAAAATACAAATACAAATTATTAAAAAAAATACAAAAATCGATTACCAAAAAAAAAAAAGAAAAAATTACACTGACCTCCCTTGAAATTTCTGACAAAAACAGAAATTATCCATGTGATTTCTAAAATATCACTGACCACTCATGTCAGTGATTTTACCCTAACCCCGTTAATTATAATTATAAATTTACATTTTTACCCTCCAATTTTCTTTCATCTCTCTCTCTATCTGTATTAGGAATGGAGCAAAAGAAAAAAAAACAAACTAAATGAGCGAGGAAGATGCGCTACACAGTTCCTACCCGGCGCCGAGCCCCCCTCCCCCCACCCGACTCCGACGACACCGCACCACCCAGCGGCACCAACGCACTGCAGCCGGCAACACCAGCACTGGCGCCACCACCCACCATCGCCGCCTTGCCTCCCTCGCTACCGTTCCGCCGCCGAATTCTCTTGCTTCCCTCTCTCTCTCTCTATATATATATATACACACACACACACACACACACATATGTATATATATCTCTCGGTCTCTCTAATTTTCGTCGCCGAATAGAGGTCGCCGGTGATGGGTGGTCAAAGAGACTGACGGTGGCCAGATTTTTGTCGTCGGAAGGACTTCCTCAATTAACCGCCGCCGTCGTCTCACTCTTGCTGCACCTCAATCCCAAACCCTCACCACCACCCCTTCGCCATCAGTGCGCATACCAGCGCCGTCGTCGCCGCCCCCTCCGAATCCTAACCTTCATTCCCAACCCTTGCTGCCGCCTCCTTCTCAAACCCTAGTCACCACTGCATACTAGAACCAGTGCCGCCCCTTGTCAAACCCTCACTGACACAACCTCCTTCTCATTTCACCGGTGCCAGTTGGAGCTTAAGAATGTTCCGAGAATGAGAAAGATAAAGATGAAGAAACGCGGGAGAATGTGGAAAAATTTAAAATAAGAGTATAATAGGTATTTTAAAAAAATTAAAAGTTAATTTTATTATTTTTTGTTATTATTTTTCATGATTGTTAATGGAAGAGTGATTTTGAAATTAAATATTAAAGTAGAAAGGATGTGAGTGATATTTTACAAATTACGAAAAATATTTTTATTTTTGTCAAAAATTTTAGGAGATACCAATATGATTTACCAAAAAAAAAAAAGAAAAAAAAGAGAAAAAAAAGCTGTAGCTATTGTCATCCGTCCCCCAAGGAGGTCAGGCAAAAGATTGACAATGGAGGAAGTGGACTGCGTTCAGTGCTATGATTGGCATTTGACCGTATAGTTAGATGATTGTTAGGTCCTATTAAATGTTTGTTTTTTTTATAAATTGTGTAAAATTTATTTTTTTATATAAAAATTAAAATTAATTTAACATCAATAATTATATAATGGAATTATATTTATTTTTAAAATAATAAAAAGTTACACATAATTTTAAAATATATTATTTAGTTTATAAAATTAATGTATTTTTTAAGCCTTGATTGACAACTTAGCTTTTATATTTTTAAAAAAACCAAAAAGTCAATATAAGTTATTTGACAAAATAAAAAACAAAACTAAAAAAATCAAATTAAAATACTAATTTTTAAAATATTTTATTTAAATTTTTATTTCACTTTAAAAAATAATAATACATATATTTGGTAATTTATTTACTATCAATACTAATTATATATAATTGTAATAATAATCAGCTATATATAAAGATAACTATATAATTTAAATAAAAAAAAAAAATTAGGCCTTTTATCACATCAATCAATTTAAAAAAATTGCTTAAAAGTTAATTTTTAAAATAATTTTTAATCTTAATAAGCCTTTTAATTAAAAACCCATAAAAAAATCTAAGTTAGTTACCTTATTGGTGAGCAACATAGATAATAAGAATTACCAATAAAAGAAAAATAAAAATAAATTAATTTCTTAAATGCTAATAAATATCGACTCAATTAAAGACTATTAATCATAACCTACGATCAAGTCACTAACGTTCATTTCCGGTAGGCTGTATAAGATATTTTACTAAAATTCATGATAATATGTTAGAGAAAATTTTTGAAAGGTTAACTGAGATGGTGAAAATTTAAATAGCGGAGCAAGCCGCATTAACCGATTTCATCAACCAAGCTGATTAAGTCATCAAACTACAACTAAAGTTTGTCTTTTAAAGTGTTGGTCGATTGAATTAGGTCGAATTAAAAAGATTTTGATAACTCAAAATCATCAATTCTAATTTAATAATATTTAATTAATTTATTTTTTTACTTAAATAACTTTTTATGAGTTCATCAACATAAATTATTTAAATTATCAAATTTATTTTGTATATGCATTCCAACCCTATCAATGAAATTAAAAAGACTAACCGTTGGCATACACATCTAGGGACAAAGATTAGGGA
>JAOTRH010080380.1:0-17236 GCA_034768845.1 Heliamphora exappendiculata
ATTATTGTAATTTGTTAAAAGTAAATAAAGATGTATTTTCTAGATCCCCGAGCATGTATTTTATTTTGGCGTTGGTTATTCTCCCAACACAAAGTAGTAGCCTCCCACTACTTTTCCATTCTTTCACTTCTAACCCTTTTCAAATGATCTTCTTATTGATCAAAGAAGTAGAAACAAAACTTTAACCCATGGAGGTCTAAATGAAAAACTAAGAAAAGAAACTAGTACAAATAATGGTTTGGTAGAGTGTTTGTTTTTCCTTATTCCTTTGACTTGCATGGATATACTATGTATATGTTTGAGTTCATATATATACTATTCTTATGGCATGTTTGATTATATGAAATCATGGTTTAAGTTAAGAAAAAAAGGATCAAAGATAACCGGTCAAAATCGTTCAAAAAGTTATATTTCTTCCATTACCCGATTTTATAAAGGATCCAAACAGAGCCTAATTAAAAACTTGTTCTTACTGGAACTTCCTTGGAATGTTTTTAATGTGTGTAATTTATGGTAGAACCTAAAAATGCATATTAATCACCAAACCAAAGTTTTAACAGTATTATGCCAAAATTAGCAAATAAACAATTCACTTTTCAGAATTTTAGAAAAATGTAGAAAAATCTCCTCGGTGCAAATTTTATGTGTAGAGATATTTTTTGAGTTATCTTTCATTTAAATTTTTTTAGAAGTGAGTCGGTTAAACTTTTCTTGTATAACACATTTTTTCCAAGTAATGTCGATTTTCAAATGAGTTCTATTCAACTTATTATATTCCATGTTTAGAAACTATTTTGAATCTTAATTTCTCCTTGAAAACGTTGCCTGCATATATATATATATATCTATCACCCAATCAACTTTCATGATTGACCAGTAAATGATGGTTTATTTAAAGTATTTTAATTTGAAACAAAATGAATTTGGAACTTCAAGTTTAAGTGTTAAGTGGACCCTTAAGTGTATTATACTTGTTTTCATTCTTTAACTGGCCACGCATGAGTTTTCTTATGTTGTTATAACATGTTTAATTATTTTAAATAATGATGTTCATCTCATGTTACGTGCATTCTAGCTTGGTCTAAAGCATATACAAAAACCAAACATTGAATCTCGAGCTAATATCCCTTTCGGCAAAATTGGGTTTTGACATGGGTTGAGATTTGATCGGTCGTGCCATGAGTTGAGGTTGGGTCCACGTATGTCATGTGCTATAGTATGAAGATTGAGTCGTGCCTTGTTAAGATTTGTTTCACATTACTTAGCTGCACACATCTAGTATGGGACGGGATTGTGACGTTATGGTAACTGTTCTCATGTCACTTATCTCCATACATGTAGTATAGGATGAGAGCGTGACATAACAAAGACAACATGGATGGAGATATAGTAGACGAGAACGTAATGATACCATAGAGGTGAGTGCTTATTGTGGAAACATAGCAATTTTATGGGATGGGTTCTCTTGGTGAGACTCGGTAAACCGTTTTCTTACGTAACGATAAAAAGACTATTTTAAACATCATGTTGTCATTCTTAACAGTTCATCATCATGCATGCATGCTTCATGTGATCTTAATTACGTGTGATGAGGGTAGGATAGTAGGGTATTGATTTTTCTTACTAGGTATCGTAGTTGGTGGCGTCTTATATCAGGTGAATAAGAGACTGTGGAGGAAGTCATAGCTGAAGAAGAAGCAAAACCTTGGCTCACCTAGTGCCAAACCTTTAACTTCTTAGGAGATCTGATCCTTTGAGGATTAAACATACCTTTAATTCTTTTAAACTTTGTAGTAACTTTGGGGTCAATAGTACCATGGTTTCATCCGCTCTTTATTAGTTGAATCGGTATAAGTATTTTAAAAATAATTATGTGGTATTTTTTCAAACATAATTAAGATGTTAAGTTTTTTATAACAAATGATGTTTCAGAAAATTGGAGCATCACATGTCTATTTGTGGATTACCCCTATTATGAGAGGTTCCAATGATGGTTATCATTAGAATGCTCTTAGACGGTCAAGTCTCAAGTAAGAGTCCTCACTCTTACCCCAATTGTTACCCAGGTACGCAACCCAAGAAGGGCGTGAATTGGGTTTTAAAAACTTGTCCAATTAATTAAAAACTCAAGTAAAATGATGAATGTGCATAAATTAAAACAATTGACAATTAAAATGAAAGCACAATTATAATAGATAAATGAAGAACCTGATAGAAGGGAAAGAGAAATGAAAACTCAGGGTTTGATTGTGCTTCAGCTTCAATTCAAGCTTACGTCAACTTCTCAAGTAGCTTCTTGAGTGTTTTTTATTATCTTTCAATGTTTCATATAGCTGAATGCATTACAGGTGCATAAAATCTTCAATCGTTGAGATATCACTCAACAAACAATTCCCTATTTTAAGTCTTCTTCACTTATTCCCAAGTATGATATAAATACTCTTAAAAACACGAGATAAATAGAAAAAGTATCTCACATATTTTTACTCTCAAACACTCCTTATCGAAAGATGAAAAACTGATAAAACATCGTAAAGACTAAGAAAGAGGATTTTTTTTTCAATGAGTGAGCACAATGATTAAATGATTGCACAAATCATTGATTTGGTGATTGTTCTTTAAAGGTTGATTGCAATCATTCCTTTTATAGACCCATTAACGTAAGTAGTTGTTGGAGAATGATTTATGCCATTAATGCAAAAATATGCTCATCAAGATTCATTAAATATCTGTTGATTTGATTTTCAAAATAGGAGGGGTTGACCTATTTAGCAATGGTGTCGACCCTATCGTTGTGATCTAGGAATTTTGTCACTAGGTGTCGACCCATAGAACTGAGGGTGTCGACCATGTCGCTTCTTGATTTCGTTGGGTGTTGTTCTACAAATAGGTAGGTATCGACCTTGTCGCTTCTTGATTTCGTTGGGTGTTGTTCTACAAATAGGTGTCAATATGGCTGTGTAGAGGCGTCGCCATACCTATTTGTTAATTTTGACCTCACAATCTATTGAAAAATGTGTCGACCCATTAGCTTAGAGGTGCCCACCTTGTCAACTAGACCTGAAATAATTTAAACGACTGTTAAAAGGTATCAACTCCTAAAGGAAAATGTGTCAAGAAGCCATATACCAAGGGTATTGGTTATAGGTGTCGACCCTCTTAGCTATTCTAAGGAAAAAAAATTAAACTTTTGAACACTTGTTTTCTTTTCTAAAACAAGAAAATGTTTTGTAAAGATAAAGTTTTAAATTATCATCAAAATCTCATAAAGATAATCTTAGGGCTAACAGTATGAGATTTTTGTTGTTGTTGAAATTACTTATTTCTTCAAAATAAAAAATAGCTAAATGTGTGGAAGGAATATAAATATAATTTAACCCTAATCCTATGGTACCAGAAATTAATAACCTACCCATTTTGGCCCTAGTCCCATAGTACAAAAAGCTAATACCTTACCCTGATACAATTATTTAATCCTACCCATGTGGAATATTAGTAATTTTTCTCGTAATATTCGAAATCCATTAACCAAATAAACAACTCTATTGTGAGCCCCCAAGAATATCAATCCAATCATTAATATATCGCACCAATTAAATATGGCCTAAGAGTTAACATTTTATTATGAATCAAATGCATTACATTATCTTTTGTTATGGAATTTTCACTTAAAAATCCCATAAAAAACACTCCATCAGATTTCAACAAAATGATCATTACAAGATGGAAAAAAAATAAGTGTACAAATACAGATTTGAAAACACTCTGCTCTCAAGAAATGAACTCCACAAGTAACGTGGGATCCACTCCTTATGAGAGGAGTGTGACCGAATTACTCACATTGTCCGTGCACTTAGCATTGCTATTACAAGAGAAATGGCATGAGCACTGGCCATTAATCCACTGCAACTGGTTGCATGTTTTCGGCCTCTTTTCTTAGCTCTTCAAACAGAACAGATGACAAGTACCTCTCCCCAAAACTCGGATGAATCGTCTGGCATTCCAAAGCAATAGCATAATTTGCAAAGAATTAGTAGGTGAACAATAATAATATAGGCAAATGAGAACAAAAGCTACAAACAATAGAAACATGTGGCACCTGTATATACTTAATATTGTTTTAGGGTTAATTATAACAATACCCCTAAACTATCACCAATTATTACTTTACTCTCTTCAACTTATAAAATGTACATTTTAGGTCCCCCAACTATTAAAAAAAATCATACAAAATACCCCAAATTGAAATGGTAAAAGTGATGCAAATTAAATAATTGTGAAACTTAGATGTATAATTTTGAAGTTAAGGATGGCAAAAAGATTCGATGACAGTTGAAAGAGTATTTTTGTAATTAACCCTTGTTTTTACAATGAGAAAAAGTGAATGATGCCCACAAATTGAAAAATCTTTACCCTTTATGTTTTTCTATTGTTAATACCATCACTGGATATAATGAAATAGATTTTTGTCAAGAAATTCAGGAATAGTGTGAAAATGAAGAAATGCCTTGTGTTCTCAAATTTTTTCTTTCCTTTTTCTTTGTGAGTGGAATAAAATGCCTTCATAGTCAAAGTACAACTCTCTCTTTCTCTGTGCTGGCAGTGGTGGAGCCAGAAAATCAATCTAAGATGGAAAAAGAATAACTCGAGACAAGATTAGTGTCAAAAAAAAACTTAGCTTTTGATGCGTATAATTTTTCTAGGAAAAAGGGGAATAAAAAAAAATTAAAGTATTTGGGATAATTTTTTATAGTAGTTTTTTTTATTATTTTGCTTTTTATTAAAATGTTTAAAATATCTTTACTTTTTGCTTTTGAGTTGAAATATTTAGGATATTGACATGAATTTTTTTGTATTTTTGAAAAAAATTGACTTTTTTAATTGAAAGTATTATAGTAATTTTAATTCAAAAAAATTTGGGTATTTGGGATTGTATAGGCTTTTTTTGGATTAAGAAATGAAAAAAAAATTAGTTCGCTTTTTTGAAAAACCAAATAGTATGGCAAAAAAATCAGCTTTTTTCAAAAACCAAACAGGGGCTAAATTTAGAAAATGTCGTCAATTTAAACACACACCAAGTAGGATTATAATAAATATAATATGCACAATCACAAAGAGTGAAAGAGAAACGAATTTATATCATGGCGGTGGTATGCCAGAAGAGAAAATAGAGTAAAAACAAAAACAGAGAAATTGGAGAGTAGTATAAATGAAAATAGAATATATATAAAAGGGAATTTTTAGCAAAATAAAACTCAAAAGAAACAAATTATGGAGTTTTACTGTAAAAGTAAAATAAAAGAGGGGCTATAAAGACATAAGGGGAAAATAAGAAATTTGCAGCTAAATTGAAAATATATTTCACAATGACAAGTAAAATTATGATTCTTGAAGAATCAAGGGGGACGTAGGAATGGCAATGGCATTTAGCTCAGATGGGATTGTAGTTCCATATTCCCATCCCTTATTTTATTTAGGGAGGAATGGAGCTTGAAATACCCAGGAAGTGGCGGGAACAGGGACATATTCAGAATAGTTAATAAATTAAAAAAATAATGATATTAATGAGAATGAAAGATAAAATTGTAAAAGAAAAATAATGAATGTTAAAAGATTAGAACTAAAATGCCGAAAAATAAAAAAATACAAAAGGTAAAAATGATAGATCAATATAATATTTTTATGTTTTAGCCATATTATATGTTAAAAAATTAAATTTTATATATGTATTTGTACGGGCCGAATCCGTAAATTATATCTATTTTGATAGGCTGAACGAGAATGTTTGACGAGGGAGATAACTACCGTTCTTATATGCTCCATCCCCTAAGTTCATGCAAAACAAACCTTTGACCAAAGGCTGTAGGGTGGGCCTCCGACGCCCAAATCAATTGAATCTCACATGGAGAAAAGCTAATGTAATGTCCAAAATGTAGTCCCTCCTTCTCCTTCTCTGCTGAGAGAGGGGGTATATATATCCAAAATACAAAGAGAGAGAGAGAGACAAAGAGAGAGATACCAAGATATTTTGTGTGTTGTCCCATCCTTGTCAGGATGAGATGGGAGTTGATGGTTTGAAAAGATTCTGTCATGGAAGATTTTTTCCTCTCCCACAAAATTTATAAATAAAATGTATTTTAATTATATTATTAGGGACAGAACCGAATAAATTAGTGCGGGTGAAGCAAATATGGTCCCTGCACCACTTGCTCTTGGGATAGAAAATCAATAAATAGCGAGCTGTGAGCATGAGGGGCATAGTGGGGCAGGCAAAATTGTCATCCCTAATGAGACGTGCCCCTCTTGGGATATATGTGGCTCCAGTACTATATGTGATCACGGGCATGCTCACATGCAGATACATTTGACAAAATATTGGTAATAATGAAAAGAAAAAAAACTGAGTGCAGAATTTAATTATGTAATCACAAGCTAGAGTCAATTTGTTCATACCACAATAAGTTTGCCTTTGTTCTCTGGCCTTCTAGCCAGTCTAAGTGCTGCAACTGTATTAGCCCCAGATGATATCCCCACCTGAATGGAAAAATAAAAGGTTCATGGCATAAACACAGTTAACTTTAACCAAGAAAATTGCAGCCCCTTCTACATCAAATATTTAATTTCAACTCCTTTTCACATTAACAAATGCAAGTTCCTCTGTGTCCTTATGTTTGCTGTGACATAAGGATGATATCTCGGGAAAACTTGCAATGATTAAAGTCGCGTTCGCCATTTAGAGGAGTTGTTACACAGTCTTGAGTTAAAACTCAACCCCAAAAGCTAGCTTTTGAGGTGAGAATGTCTTCACGCTTGTATATTGCATGTTACTCTTGTATTCAAGGGAGGTGGGACTTTGATTCACATCGTCCCTCACGCGCACGTGCTCAGTCAGCAGCTTTTGCAGGGTGCAGGCCATGGACACGCACTCTAATCATCCCTAGTACTCCAACCCTGATAATATGTTTACACGGTTTTTAGTAGAAACCAACCCGAAAATCTAACTTTTGGGATTGAGCTTTATGTACCCAAGACCGTGTAACATTGTATTATGTTTATGAACATGCTCAACGCGGTGGATAAAGTAGAACAATATTGTCTTGGTGGGAACAAGTGGTTACATATGCAAACATCTAAGAAATATGTACAAGTAGTTAAAATAGTTAAAACAATTCAGAGTTTAGAGCATATTAATTGAATCATTACCATAAGCCCCTCCTTTAGTGCCAACTGCCTAGCCATATTCACTGCATCTTCACTAGAAACCTGCAACATATATTAGTAAAAACCAAATTCATCAATGGAGTTCTTCTAGTACGAAACGATACAAACCAGTTTGTGACCAACCAAATATATAAGAAAAAAATAAAAGAGTTCTTACCATAAGAACTTCTTCCATTACATCCATGTCCAATATATCCGGTTTGAAGCCGACGCCATTGCCAGTTATATGGTGAGGGCCTGTGTGAAACAATATTAATCTTTCAAAGCTATCCAAAATGAAAACCTGTATGTGATACAATAGAAGCCTTGAACATAAAAATTGATTTAGAAACCGATGCTTAATTTACCTGGTTTGCCTCCATTCAGTACGTTGCTTTCGGTAGGTTCAAGTCCATATATCTACACAATTATTAACCAATTAAGGATACATAAATACATATTAATCATCATATCAGGAACAGATGAAAGAGCACATCTAATTTTACCTTAACATCAGGATTTTGGGATTTGAGATAGCGTCCCACGCCAGATACCGTGCCTCCACTTCCAATTCCCATTATAAAAATATCAACCTTCCCATTTGTATCTTCCCATATCTCAGGGCCAGTTGTCTCAAAATGCACCTGTTTTCCAATGTTTACTTCAACCACTTTTGTGACAACCAATTTCGAATTATCCATTGCAAGACATAAATATCCCACGCGCAAAGGAACTTAAAACTAATACATCACATAAAAAAAAGTACGCTCAGTTCAATCCCCATTAATGGGCATCAGGGGAGGATGAGTAACTTAAATCTAATACAACACGTAGGTAAACTTAACTAAGGACGAGCGAGTAGGGATTTGTTTTGAGTCGCTGTATATCTTCAACTTTTTTGGTTATTATAAGCTTAGAAAAAGACGAGTGACTAATTCTAGAGAATTCCCGTCTACGCGAAAAAAAACACGTATGGAATTATCAGTGAAATGTTTTTTTTGATTTCCATACAAATTACGAAAGCAAAAGGGATTGAGGGTTGGGTTACCTGTGAATTGGCAGGATTCGAAAATTGTTGGAGCATGAAACCATCTGGTGTGGATTCCAAAAGTTGGTAAGCTTTCTTAACAGTTCCTCCCATCCCTGTGGATGGATCAGTGAGGATTAAATCAGCTCCAAATGCTCTCATTGTCACCCTTCTCTCCAAGCTTGTGTAAGAGGGCATGGTCAGAACCATCTTGTACCCTTTCATGGCTGCCATAAATGCCATGCTGATCCCCATGTTCCCTGATGTTGGCTCAATCAGCACCGTCTGATATAGTACCAATGTAGAGTGAAGAGGAGCCATAGCTAAGCAAGTTCAACAACTATAGAATGAAAATAAACCTATATAACTCGAGCAAAAAGAAAGTGGGAAAAAAAAAAAAACTCTGCTAACCTTCCTGGGGGTAATTAGCCCTTTTTTTTCTGCATCCGTGATCATGGCCAGTGCCGGTCTGGTGTCCCAAAATTATAAAGAATTTCAAAATGTACAAGAAAAACATGAAATAATTGATCTATAACAATGAAGAACTAACAAAATTGATAGGGGTCCATTGCTCCGAAAACCAAGTGCCCTTCTATCTCAAAACACTGGAGATCGTTGGATCATGTGAGAAGCTCGAGACACGGGAATTTCAAAATATAATCCAACGGATTCCAATGCATTGAAATATAGGGGCAGAGAACTTTCGGGAGGAACAATCCCGTGCGTATTTAACAAAATTACCTGTCTTTGATGCTAGCAGTGGGTTGCATCATCTCTTGCTTGACAGCAACACAGGCACCACAACCTTCAGTAACTTTATTAAGATACACAAGGGGAGTTCTTCCAATGAGCTGAAATGTGAGACACATTTTGGATTAGTAAGAACAACCCTCACTATAATACTAGGCATATTAATAAGTTCTAATCAGAGAGACGGACATATAATTTTAATTTATGAGTAATAAATTATTCTTATAAATTTTTAAAATGTCATATATTAAATTTTTAAAAAAAATTTAAAGGGGCGAAATATATATAATCTTGAAATATTTGAAACTAATATTACTATAATAATAATTTTTTTCAAAATTTTGGAAAACGGCGCCCTAGTCCACTCCCATGAGTCTGCATGTGGTTCTAATAACCCAATTAGTACAATGACTATGGTTTTTGCTAATGTACCATGAATAATACGTCAATGAAATATGTTCATATGACTAGAACAAAGCAAACGAGGAAAAAACATATAAGCAATTACAGAAAAACACAGGATATACGTCGAGCCAACAATGGAAGGACTCTGTTTGGGATAATGTTTTCCAAATGTCTGTTTTGAACTTATTTTATTATTTAGTCCATGTTTTTTTATCTTTTTTATTACTATTACTAGAGGAATCTAAAAAGTAACCATTTTCTTGAACAAATTTGAAAAGGTTTTAATGAAAAAAAATTACATTTTGACAGACATCAATGAAATATGTTGTTATGACTAGACCGAATCAAACAAAAAAAACATACATGCAAGATATATGTGGAGCCAATAATGGAAGGATTTTGTTTGGTATATTGTTTCCCAAACGTCTTTTTCGAACATGTTTCATGATTTAGGCATCATTTGATAACCCGGTTTTAAGTTAGGTTTTTTTTGTTTAAAATCACTTTAAGCCAAATAAACAAAAAGTTCGTCTGTTGAATTGTTGAAGAAACTTAAAAGTAAAAGGCAATAAACCAAAAATTTTTACCTTAAAGTCACTTTAAGTCAAAAAAGTAATAAAAAAAAGTACTAAATCAAAAATAAGTTATAATTATTTTTATTTTTTTATATAATTTTATATTCAATATAAATCTTATTTGATAGATTTTTATAAAAAAATTTTAAAAATATAATTTTTATAAAAAATGAACGTGCATAATAATAAATGATATTTTCGAAAAGTTTATAAATTTTTTTAGGTTAATAAGGAAAAAAAGCAAAAAGATTAAAAATCAATAAGTAACAAGGAAAAAAGTTAAGGTTCATAAACGAGTCTTAAACCTTATTTTGACTTTAAGCAAAAAGACAATAAGCTCTTCTTAAATTTGTTTGCCAAACAAAGCCTTATTCCAAGTTTTTTTTATCTTTTTTATTACTCTAAAAAGTAAACATTTTTTTGAACAAATTTGAAAAAGGTTTTAATGAAAAAAAATGCATTTTCACATAAACTAGCTTATTTTTTTATTTTTTATTTTTTTATTAATTTATTTTTAATAATTTTTTAATTACTCATAACTAAAGTTATCTAAAAAGTAAAAAATTGAAATCAAAGAAACAAATTCACCAAATAAAACCGGAAAAAACCAATCCCAAGCAGAAATCTTGTTGACTTATGTACATCTAAATTTGGGAAATTACACTTCAATTTTTTCAAAATAAAATCCAAAAATCAAAAAGATGAGAAAAAACCCATCAAGATTGAGGTAGGCTGTTCGGTAACTTAGCTTTTGAACTATTTTTTTTTAAAATTAGTTATTGGGTAAAAGTTTTTTTTAAAATTTTTTATTTAAATTGAACAATTTTGTCATTCTATATATTTGATATTAACACTTATATGTAGTTGCTAATGGTATTAAATATTTACGAATGAGAGATATTATTGTATTCTAAAAGTGATTGGAATTTAAATAGAATATTCCAAGAGTATTTGGCAAAACTACTGTTAATAACTTTTAACTTTCTATTACTAATTTTAATTATAAATTACAAGTTTTACCAAACACCCACATCATTTACTACAACTTATAATTATTTTTTTTTATTTCAGTTATAAATTATAAATTTTACCAAACGCTTACAACTTCTGCTGAAAATTACAATCTATACGCTATTAGTTTCAGCAATACTAAACACCATTTAGCTTTTTCATTTTTTAGTTTTTTTATTCTTTTGCCAAATAAACCTTGTTAATTATTTTGCTTTTTCAGCTAAAAAGCCAAAACACTAGAGGTCCAAACGCGCCCAGAGAGTTTACACGCCTAAACCATAAACAGTAAATTAAAAACTTTCATATCTCAGCCGTTTCTTTCAATTTTCTCTTTCACTTTGGCTTCTCTCTTAGGAGTGCAGTATAGTTCGATTTTGTATTAAATTTGAGAGCAAATCAATTTTGATCGGTTATAATTTTTAGACTCATAACTAATTCAATTATTAGTAAAATCAAACTAAACCAAACTAATAAAAATCGAATTGATTCAGTTTAAAACTACGGTTCTATGAATTTTAAAAATTACTTTGCATGCATAAAAAAAATTACTATGTATAAATTTTAAAAATTTAAAATAAATAACAAATAAAAACCAACACTCATATAACATAATAAAAGCATAAAATAAAAGCTTAGAATAATTATTTACAATCTATTTAGTGAAATAAATGACAAATCTAATAAAAAATTTGACATATAACAAATATATAAATATTAATAGTAATTATCTAATCTAATAATTTTTTATTCATAATTTGTAAAGTTAGAAAATTATTTATTTTTTCTATATGAATCTCATAATAATTGTATATGTAATCTAATAATTAATATTTTTTGTTTCATATATATATATATATAAATCAAGTTTATACAGTTTGATTTTCGGATTGATTTGAGTTGATTCGACACTAACCTAGGAACCGACCCAATGTTATCAATTTGCTTTTTTTGAGATTTAGGACTAAACCAATTATTTATAAAAATCAAACCAATTTAATCCATGAAGGTCGAATTAATCCAATTTTTGAGTTTTTCGAGTCTCTTGTGTATTCCTATTCTCCCCCGTCCAGGATTAGTCCAATTGGACCTTATTTGAGTATAAAATTGACTTATTTTGATGATTTGAGCTGTTTATTTTATTATTTTAAATATATATATTATCATTGTAAAAAAATCAAATTGATCGGATATCGATAACTGCCTTAACAAATCATGTTTGTGTTAAGAAAAATAAATTATAATTATAATTTTATTATTTATTTTATTAACGCATATGTAATTTGTTAATGCAGTTACCAATATTTGATTAATTTAATTTTTTATAATATATATATATATATATTAAAAAATAAAATAAACATCTTAAACAATCAAAATAAATTCATGTTTGAACCAAACCAAAATTCAAATAGACCGGTCCTGTACCTGGAGAGAAGCCGAACTCTCTCTCTCTTTTAGGGCATCTGGGTAACATTTATTCCACTTGTACCATAGTTCACTCCACACACTTATGAAGCAAGTGTGGCAAGGTAATTTATACCTTCTGCCAACGAGATTTCACACTTCATATGGCCTTTTTGGGGTCACATTGGCCGGATAAATTTGAATTATTAGTTTATTAATTTATACTAATGAAAATGTTTTTCTCTAATTATATAAAATAAGTGATAAAATAAAAAATTTAAAAAAATAAAAAGAAATAGTTGACAAACAATGAATAGAAAAATAAACAAAATATTTAGCCCAAATTAAAAGCAAACTGTTTTTTATTGGTTCAGATTGATCAATTCTATGATACTTGTGATTGGGTATCAATTTTTAAATTCTCATAACCATTCAAAATAATTTGTTTTTTGGTTTAAGTCAATACCGAATCAAACGAACAGTGAACACCCCAGTACAAAAATAAAAATATCTTATAATTTCCCTTGTCAATTTAGTTAGTGCCTCTCAAATCTTTAGATTTCTCATTTTACTTTGTAAAAGTATGTTTACAAATATATTCTTATCAAATTTGTTAGTCCTCTTAATCTACTATCACGGTTAAAAGACTCAATTTATTTTTTTTAAAAAATTTGTAAACACACATATTTTTTTGCTTAGGACAGCATTAAATGTATTGAGCAGTAAAAGAGTTAATAACGTTTCCAACAAATTCATCTTAAATAATTTTATTATTATTTTACTTTAAATTAAATAAACAAAAAAAACTTATTTGCTTAAGAGATGATTTTAAACATTAGCATAAAAGACAAAAATTGATTTTTCAACCATTGATTTTAAAAAAAAATTAAAACAAAATGTGGAAAACAAATTTTATATCACACGTCAAATCAATCCAAAGTTTAAAAACCAAAAAATAAAATACAAACTTAAGCTTCCTGTAAGTCAAATTACTAAATGAGTCACTGATTTTGGGTGCATGGTACAAGGATGCACTAAAGAACAGGAGGTAAGATCTTGTCTAAGGGCTTGTTTGGTAACTCTAGGTTTTAGTTTTTTTTTTTGGCTAAAAACCCAAAAAAAAGCTAACACAATCCGTTTGAAAAAAAAGTAAAAAAAAATTAAAAGTCAAAAAATCAAATCAAAATACTAATTTCTAAAATATTCTATTCAAACTCCAATCATTTTTAAAATAAAATAACATATTTTATTTATAACTTATTTACTACTACTATTACTACTAACTACGTATAATTGTTAATATCAAATATATAAAAGAACAAAAATATCCAATTTGAACAAAAATAAAAATAAATTTTTTTTATCTAAACAACCTATTTAAAAAAGGCTAGTTAAAAAACTAACTTATTAAATAACATACTTTAAATCAAATTTAACTTTTTAACTAAAAATACTAAAAAATAAAAAAGTAGCTTTTAAAGTAATTGTCAATCGAGCACTAAATATGACTAATTATTAAAGAGTAATGCTATGATGGTCATATTTGATAACTACATTTGAGTATCAAATGATGTGCCACTTTATGTGTAGTACTTATATTATTTTATGGTCTTACTATTTATTTTTAAATACTATACATAAAATATAATACATATAAAATATAATATTATATAATACTCAAATATAATTACCAAAACAAGTTACTGATTATTAAGAGAAGGACAGCCAGGAGCCACCGACCAATCCAATAGATTTTTAAAGTCAGAAATTCTTAACCTTTTTGTGGCGATACAGAATAAATGGCGATACTGATTTTGGGTGCATGGATCCAATTAAAGGTACATGAAATTAAAGTCAGTAATTCTTAACCTTTTTAGATAAGATCTTATCTAAATATGGATAATTTGTTTATATTATATTTTTCATTTTTATTTTTAGTATACTTTTTTTAATTATTGTTTAGTTAAATTATTTTTTTTTTCTGACTACTCTCGTGAAGACGACTTGAAAAAATAAAAAATAATCAAAATATTTAAAAATTTTAAAAAGACAAAAAAAAGTAAGATATTAAGTCAAATTTTTTATTTTTTTCTTTGGTATACTTTTTTTATTTTTTGATCAAATATTTTTATTTTTCAGTTCATTTCATTGAGTCAATTTAAAAAAATTAAAAATAAAAAATAAATAAAATTTACTAAAATTTTGCCCAAATATGCCATATTTGAGTTTTATTTTAAGGATGAGTAATACTAAGATGATGATATGTTAATACCATTAGATGTCATATTTTGTACAGTGCTTTTTATAAATTTACATGAAGTGAGATTTCATACGTAACCAGTATTTCATTAAATTGTATTTACATACGTGAAGTGACAATGTGACATCTTGGCTTTGTTTGGAATAATTACTTAATTATTTGCATATTTTAGTTAATTTATTTTATTATTAGTAAATTTTTTTATTTTTTAGATAAATTATTATATTTTTTAAATCCTCTCTTCGAAGTGATTCAAAAAAATAAAATTTTTAATTAAAATTTCAAAAAATTTAAAAAATATAAAAAAAAGTTAAAATAAATTAATAATTCAAATTTTATATCATAGATTTTTGTTTTTAGTGACTTTTTTCTAATGTTTTGATGAAAAAAATTTGCATTTCAAATTCCAATTCAGCTCATCAAAACAATTTAAAAAGATAAAAAAATTTGCAAAAATAAAAGAAATTAAAAAAATTAAACAAAAATCATGGAAATTAGCCTAAACCAAGCCGCTATGTGTAATGTTTAAGGTCTTATTTGGTAACTTGATTTTAAGTTAATTCTTTTACTCAAAATTACTTAAAATTTAAGAAGTTAAAAATTTATTTGAGATAAATATGTGATAACTTTAAGTCAAAAGGCTTAAAATAACTTTAAGTTATAAAACAAAAAAATTTATTTAAAATTGTAATAATTTTTTAAAATCTATTTTTAAATAATTTCATATTTAATATGAATCTTGTTTAATAAACTTTAATTAGTACATTCTAAAAATATAATTTTTATAAAAAATAAATTTATATAATAAAAATTATAATATTTTAAATAAAAAAATATGTGAAAAACAAAAAAAAAAACTAAAAATTTTTGAATTAAAAAACGAAGCTTTTTGACTTTATAAATTTTACACAAAATGATAAAAAAATTTAGTTTTAAACCGACTTAAATTCAATTGTCAAGCCTAAGTTACTTTTGAGTAATTAATTATTTGAGAGAGAGAGAAATTAATTACCTGAGAAACTTCTTTCCTGATGTTAGTTCCGGGAAGATCCCTGGGCAGATCTCTGCTTCTCTGAACAAACGACGGAGGAGAATCAACGAGGACTTCGGTTGAGAACCATTTGGTTTTGATATGACCGTTGCAGAAGATGGGTTTTCTCCTGAAGAAACTGGTTAAAACCGCCATTAATGGAGCTTGCGAGGTCTGGATCAATGTCGACTCGTGAGGGCGTAGTCACTCTTTAGTCTTTTACCAATACAAGAGCCTCTGTTACTCTCTCTTTCGGTGTGCTGGATAATTCAAAAAGAAATGGATGCTGAGGGATTTTAAATAAGTGTCTGGGGACGTCTTTCCTTTTCAACTTTTTTGTCTTTTTTTAGATTTTTTTAGTCTAGGCCTTGTTTGGGCCAAATTACAAAATCTTGATTACATTTTATTTTTTTCACTTTTTAATATTTTGATTAAATTTTTTTTTTATTTTTTTTAAAAAAAAAAGTTTTATGAGAAAAGAAAAAAGTTCACTAAATATGCAAATAAGCAATGTTAAATCTGGCGTGTTGGCTTATTTTTGTTTTTTTTAGAATTTTTTTGTATTTTAATCAAAATATTTTATTTTTTTACCTCATCTTGGTAAGAGCAGTCAAAAAATACAATAAGTCAACTAAATGATAAAAAAAAGCTTATAAACAAAAATAAACCAAACAAAATAAGCAAAATAAGCAATTATCCCAAACATGGCTCTAATCTT
Source organism: Heliamphora exappendiculata (assembly GCA_034768845.1). NCBI lineage: Eukaryota > Viridiplantae > Streptophyta > Magnoliopsida > Ericales > Sarraceniaceae > Heliamphora > Heliamphora exappendiculata. The sequence continues at coordinate 16,381 of JAOTRH010080380.1, forward strand.
ATTTTTTAGTTTTTTTTACCACAATTAAATATAGTTCATGGATAGCAACAATAAATTAAATTATTACTAAAAACTTATTTTTTTTATTTTTTTGTCCTTATTTGAAATTACTACAAAGTTGGGTTTAAAAAAAAACTTGTAAGCTAGGTATATTGCATTTTTTTAAAATTCACCATTTTTTTATTTTTCTCTAAGAAAAAATCTCATACATATCAAATGTACTAACATTTTAAAATTAAATGACTATAATAATTTTAAGGAATAATTATACTTACTTTCCATGAGATTTAAGCTTATTACAGAAATTTTTTCTATGGTCTCTAAAATTATACTAACCTCCCATGAAATTTAATTTTAATATCAATTGCACCTCAACTGTTAAAAATTTCATTGAAATTTAACGAAAACCGCCTATCCCACCCCAAAATCACAATTTCTACCCTAAAATCAACATTCAAATCACATTTCCCCCCAAAATTACAACTCCCACCCTAAACCACCATTCAAACCATATTTCTCCCTCCCAAAATTATCATTTTCACCCCAAAACTACCCTTCCCAAGTCGTTGAAATTTGGAACAGGAATGGTGATTTTGGAGGAAGAAGGGAAGTGATTTGAATGGCGGTTTTGGGGTAGAAAATTTGATTTTAAGGTGGGAGGGGCAATTTTTGTTAAATTTCAACGAAAATTTTAACAGTTGGGGTACAATTGATGTTAAAATTAAATCTTATAGGAAGTTAGTGTAATTTCAGATATCACAGAAGAGATCCCTGTATTAAGCTTTGTTAGAATTAGGCAACCCAAGAGGGGGGGGGGGAGAATTGGTTTTCTTTGCTAGCAAAGGAGATTTAAAAA